>WNWK01055166.1:0-11351 GCA_009830355.1 Cherax destructor
TGTGACCTATGTAAGTAGAAGTAGCAAGATGTACCTGAAATCTTGCATGTTTTTGAGACAGAAAAAAAGACACCAGCAATCCTACCATCATGTAAAACAATTACAGGCTTTTGTTTTACACTCACTTGGCAGGACGGTAGTACCTCCCTGGGCAGTTGCTGTCTACCAACCTACTACCTGGAATATTTATATATATATATATATATATATCTTTCTTCTTTCTTTCAACACATCGGCCGTTTCCCACCGAAGTGAGGTGGCCCAAAATGAAAAACGAAAGTTTCCCATTTTACATTTAGTAATATATACAGGAGAAGGGGTTACTAGCCCCTTGCTCCCAGCATGTTAGTCGCCTCTTACGACACGCATGGCTTACGGAGGAAGAATTCTGTTCCACTTCCCCATGGAGATAAGAGGAAATAAGAACAAGAACTAGTAAGAAAATAGAAGAAAACCCAGAGGGGTGTGTATATATATGCTTGTACATGAATGTGTAGTGTGACCTAAGTGTAAGTAGAAGTAACAAGATGTACCTGAAATCTTGCATGTTTTTGAGACAGAAAAAAAGACACCAGCAATCCTACCATCATGTAAAACAATTACAGGCTTTTGTTTTACACTCACTTGGCAGGACGGTAGTACCTCCCTGGGCAGTTGCTGTCTACCAACCTACTACCTGAATATTTATATATATATATATATATATATATATATATATATATATATATATATATATATATATATATATATATATATATATATATCTTCTTTCTTTCAACACATCGGCCGTTTCCCACCGAAGGGTGGCCCAAAATGAAAACGAAGTTTCCCATTTTACATTTAGTAATATATACAGGAGAAGGGGTTACTAGCCCTTGCTCCCAGCATGTTAGTCGCCTCTTACGACACGCATGGCTTACGGAGGAAGAATTCTGTTCCACTTCCCCATGGAGATAAGAGGAAATAAGAACAAGAACTAGTAAGAAAATAGAAGAAAACCCAGAGGGGTGTGTATATATATGCTTGTACATGAATGTGTAATGTGACCTAAGTGTAAGTAGAAGTAACAAGACATGCCTGAAATCTTGCATGTTTATGAGACAGAAAAATACACCAGCAATCCTACCATCATGTAAAACAATTACAGGCTTCCGTTTTACACTCATTTGGCAAGACGGTAGTACCTCCTGGGTGGTTGCTGTCTACCAACCTACTACCTGGAATATTTATATTTATATATATATATATATATATATATATATATATATATATATATATATATATATATATATATATATATATATATAATAGCAAGAAAACCACTATGAAAAATAGAAGAATTCCAAGCGCTTCGTGACTACTCACATTATCAAGGAACTATAACAGGAAACATGACAAGAAGGGCTTATATAAGGGCGAGACTACACCTCACAGTCACATCACACTAACAAAGACTACACCTCACAGTAGCGTAACATCGCACGACTCTGTGAAGAGGAACATAAGAAAGGACCTGAAACTCTTCCCAAGAATTAAGATTAGTCCAATTTATCATTAAATTCTTCCCAAATTTTATTAATTATAAATGAATCCAATTTATATAAACCAAAAGAAATATTCATATTATTTTCAAAACTGCTTTTAATGAAACATGATTCTATTATATTTCTCTCAACCATGGACTTGCTTGATACAACCTTCTCAGCATTTTGAAAATCAATTGGATGGTTAAAATCTCTCACATGAATAAATAGAGCATTAGAATCTTGTCCAGTTCTAATGCTATATTTATGTTGTTTTAATCTTAGTTCAAGACTTTTACCAGTTTGACCATAATAAACAAATAATTGTTCCTATGTACACTATTACTCTTCACATCAAGATAGAGTTAAAGTGTCGGTTTTTTCTTCAATGTTTTTGAGAGCTTTACGTATTTGTAGTCCAGAGTTCATAGATGAAGAAATCTCTAAAATTTATGAAATAGCTAATGATTTAAAATACCCAAGAAACATAATTGATAAATCTTTTAAAATAGCTAGGAATACTTTTTACAATCCAAAAAGGGACAACCAACCTTATTCAACCAAAAATATGTTGGTTCTCCCTTACCATGAAAACTTGTTTGATATGCCTTCCTTTCTTAAGAATTTTAATATCAAAGTTGTATTTAAAAATCTTGATACAGTAAAAAGACTTTTGATAAAAATTCCCTCAAAATGCTGACGGATGTGTCTATAAGATTCCTGTAAAATATGCGATAAAGTTTATTATGGTCAAACTGGTAAAAGTCTTGAACTAAGATTAAAACAACATAAATATAGCATTAGAACTGGACAAGATTCTAATGCTCTATTTATTCATGTGAGAGATTTTAACCATCCAATTGATTTTCAAAATGCTGAGAAGGTTGTATCAAGCAAGTCCATGGTTGAGAGAAATATAATAGAATCATGTTTCATTAAAAGCAGTTTTGAAAATAATATGAATATTTCTTTTGGTTTATATAAATTGGATTCATTTATAATTAATAAAATTTGGGAAGAATTTAATGATAAATTGGACTAATCTTAATTCTTGGGAAGAGTTTCAGGTCCTTTCTTATGTTCCTCTTCACAGAGTCGTGCGATGTTACGCTACTGTGAGGTGTAGTCTTTGTTAGTGTGATGTGACTGTGAGGTGTAGTCTCGCCCCTTATATAAGCCCTTCTTGTCATGTTTCCTGTTATAGTTCCTTGATAATGTGAGTAGTCACGAAAGCGCTTGGAATTCTTCTATTTTTTCATAGTGGTTTTCTTGCATATTTTGATATCACCTGTTTACTGTGATCTTTTTGCATATATATATATAAAGTGGACCCTCGGTTAACGAATACCCCGGAAATCGTACAATTATGTAAATATAATATTGTAAGTGCATGTGGAAGTGTATTTTTGGGGGTCTGAAATAGACTAACCTATGTGACATTATTTCTTAAGGAAGTAAATTCGTTCGGTAATGGCACTTGAGCAGGCTTCTGGGATGAAGTTTTTTCGTTAACCGAGGGTCCACTGTGTATATATATATATACAGTGGTACCCCGACTTACGATGGTCCCCAGACACACCCTTTTATGTAAGTTGATTTTTTTAAATGCTTTTGTAAGTGTAATTTTGGGGGTCTAAAAGGACTAGTCTATTTTACATCATTTCTTATGGAGATAAATTCGTTTGGTAATGGCACTTGAACAGCATTCTGGAATGAAAAATATCGTAAGTCGGGTACCACTGTAAAAAAAAAATTTTTTTTTTTTTATATATATATATATATATATTTTCAACAAGTCGGCCGTCTCCCACCGAGGCAGGGTGACCCAAAAGAAAGAAAATCCCCAAAAGAAAATACTTTCATCATCATTCAACACTTTCACCACACTCATACATAATCACTGTCTTTGCAGAGGAGCTCAGATACGACAGCTGAGAATTGTCCCTCCCAGCTGTCACTATCCCAGACCCCTCCTTTAAAGTGCAGGCATTGTACTTCCCATTTCCAGGACTCAAGCCCAACTAAATCAATTAACTGGTTTCCCTAAATCCCTTCACAAAATGTTACCCTGCTCACACTCCAACAGATCGTCATGTCCCAAAAACCTTTCGTCTCCATTCACTCCTATCTGACACGCTCACACATGCTTGCTGGAAGTCCAAGCCCCTCGCCCACAAAACCTCCTTTACCCCTTCTCTCCAACCTTTTCTAGGATGACCCCTACCCCGCCTTCCTTACCCTACAGATTTATACGCTCTCCAAGTCATTCTACTTTGATCCATTCTCTCTAAATGACCAAACCACCTCAACAACCCCTCTTCAGCCCTCTGACAAATACTTTTAGTAACTCCACACCTTCTCCTAATTTCCACATTCCGAATTTTCTGCATAATAATTACACCACACATTGCCCTTAGACAGGACATCTCCACTGCCTCCAGCCTCCTCCTCGCTGCAGCATTTGCAACCTATGCTTCACACCCATATAAGAGTGTTGGTACCACTATACTTTCGTACATTCCCTTCTTTGCCTCCATGGATAACGTTTTTTGTCTCCACAGATATCTCGATGCACCACTCACCTTTTTTCCTTCATCAATTCTATGGTTAACCTCATCCTTCATAAACCCATCCGCTGACACGTCAACTCCCAAATATCTGAAAACATTTACTTCTTCCATAATCCCTCTCTCCAATGTGATATCCAATTTTTCTTTATTTAAATCGTTTGATACCCTCATCACCTTACTCTTATCTATGTTCACTTTTAACTTTCTACATTTACACACACTCCCAAACTCGTCCACTAACCTTTGCAACTTTTCTTTAGAATCTCCCATAAGCACAGTATCATCAGCAAAATGTAACTGTGTCAACTCCCATTTTGCATTTAATTCTCCATAATTTAATCCCACCCCACTCCCCAACAACCTAGCATTTACTTCTTTTACAACCCCGTCTATAAATATATTAAACAACCATGGTGACATTACACATCCCTGTCGAAGACCTACTTTTACCGGGAAGTAGTCTCCCTCTCTCCTACACACCCTAACCTGAGCCTCACTATCCTCATAAAAACTCTTTACAGCCTTCAGTAACTTACTACCTATTCCATACACTTGCAACATTTGCCACATTGCTCCCCTATCCACTCTATCATATGCCTTTTCTAAATCCATAAATGCAATAAAAACTTCTCTACCTTTATCTAAATACAGTGGTACCCCGACTTACGATGGTCCCCAAACACACCCTTTTATGTAAGTTTATTTTTTTAAATGTTTTTGTAAGTGTAATTTTGGGGGTCTAAAAGGACTAGTCTATTTTACATCATTTCTTATGGAGATAAATTTGTTTGGTAATGGCACTTGAACAGCATTCTGGAATGAAAAAATATCGTAAGTCGGGGTACCACTGTACTGTTCACATATATGCTTCACTGTAAACACTTGATCTACACTTCCCCTACCCACTCTAAAGCCTCCTTGCTCATCTGCAATCCTACTCTCTGTCTTACCTCTAATTCTTTCAATAATAACCCTGCCATACACTTTACCTGGTATACTCAGTAAACTTATTCCCCTACAGGTATCCCTCAACTTTCGCGTTTTCTACTTTCGCGGGCTTCACACATTATCGAATTCCCGGCCGCCAAATTCCCACCCACCAAATCATATTTAAGTTTCCCGCCACCCGAGCGTCCCTACTACCTTCCCTCCGACCAGGCAGCCAGCCCCCACACCACTCACTCACTGAGTGTTTTCTTCGTTCATTATTTGTTATTAAACTACAGTATAACATGTATGTAGTACTATATAGTACAATATTTTACTATGTTTTAATGCGTTTTATGATTGTTCATGGTTCAATAGGTTAAGGAAGCAGTAAGTAATGAATGTACTAAATAAAGGTTATCTATCTATTACATTTATTCCAAATTGATATCAGAAACATGATAAATACCCTAGAACTGTAATAAAGATGCTGAAATGAATAATATATGCCATATTATATGAGGGGTAACAGAGCAGGCAGACAGCCACCATATATGAGATGTTTACATCAGGGTAAACATGCCTAAATCACTCTTGTCGTAAGAACAAATGCAAAAATAGCATTTATTGTTTTTAGAATAATAATAATTTATAATAATTGATCTGGAGCACTTTAAATGTTATCAGTATTTGGTAGCTGATATTTAGAGCACTCCACAGCAATTATTATTATTATTATTATTATTATTATTATTATTATTAATATTAATATTATTATTTTCTTACAATATATTGTAGGGAAATAATAATAATAATAATTAATAATAATTGTTGTGGAGTGCTCTAAATGTCAGCTACCAAATACTGATAACATTTAAAGTGCTCCAGATCAATTATTATAAATTATTATTATTATTCTAAAAACAATAAATGCTATTTTTGCATTTGTTCTTACGACAAAGTGATTTAGGCATGTTACCCGATGTAAACATCTCATATTGGTGCGTCTGCCTGCTCTGTTACCCTCATATATATGGCATATATATTCATTTCAGCATCTTTATACAGTTCTAGGTATTTATCATGTTTCTGATATCAATTTGGAATAAATGTAATAGATAGATAACATTTATTACTAATATTAGTGTAATTACACAACATTTTATTAGCACTAAGGCTAATATCCAACACCCATGACGACTCACCAGACACTGAATGTTACTGCGCCTCTCCCTCCCTCCAATAGCTCCTCCCACTTCGTAACGATGTTAGATGGTGAATTTAATGTATTTTTCTGTAAGCTTAACTCGTATGTGTATTTTACTTTTTTATTGTTTTCTGTAATATATGAGTTATGCAAATTAAAATAAAGTTATGAAGTTGGAGTTTCATTTTGTTTTCTAATGTATACATATTTAATTCAACATTTGGCATCATTACAAAGTGGGCGGAGCTACAGCAGAGGGAGAAGAAGCAGTGTGTCAGTAACTTGATTCCCCATGACACTTCACAAAACTATAAAATACGTATTGTATAATTATACTATTACAGGCCTCCCTCCACAGCCAGCTCATGTCAAAATAACATGTATACAGTGGACCCCCGAGTTTCGTAAAAACTTCACTCCTGAAGTCTGCTCAAGTGCCATTACCGAACGAATTTACTCCCTTAAGGAAAAATTTCACGTAGGTTAGTCTATTTCAGACCCCCAAAAATACACTTCCACATGCACTTAAAATATTATACTTACATAGTTGTACGATTTCCGGGGTATTCGTTAACCGAGGGTCCACTGTATAGTACATTATTTTACAATGTTTATGTGTGTTTTATGATTGTTCATGGTTCAATAGGTTAAGGAAGCAGTATTGTATATTTCCCTACAATATAGTGGGGCACCAAACATTCGCGATTTTTCAACATTCACGAGGCTCTTGATCCCCTAACCCTCGCGAATGTTGAGGGATACCTGTATAATTTTTACACTCGCTTTTTTCCCCCTTTCCTTTATATAAAGGAACTATACATGCTCTCTGCCAATCCCTAGGTACCTTCCCCTCTTTCATACATTTATTGAACAAAAATACCAACCACTCCAGCACTATATCTTCCCCTGCTTAAAGTACAGTGGTACCTCGAGTTACGATATTTTTTCGTTCGAGAATGCTGTTCAAGTGCCATTACCAAACGAATTTATCCCCATAAGGAATAATGTAAAATAGACTAGTCCTTTTACACCCCCAAAATTATACTTACAAAAGCATTTAAAAAAATAAACTTACATAAAAGGGCGATTTTGGGGACCATCGTAACTCGAGGTACCACTGTACACAGAGATGTGCTTGTGGAGATTCAGCAAGGTGGTGCAACATAAAACAGTTAATCAGTAGAAAGACAGTGACAGAAGATGACAAGTGAAAATAAATACACTTTTGACCTGTATTTCTCCAAGCCTGACCTCATTGTGGTTATTTGATTTATACCTGATGAAGCCCAGACTTGTGTGAAATGTTGTACTGTATTAAAAGAATTCTCTGCTACCAGTGTCTTTAGTTCTAAAACAGTTATCTGATGCAGGGGAAAGGTTAACAGAAATTCAGTGTGAGTCGATGACTTCAAAAATTCATACGAGTCAATGACTTCAAATAATGATGTACAGTGGCGGCTTGTGCGGGGGTGCTGCAGAACTGCAGCACCCCCTATAATCTTTAATTCTTTGATTATATAATGTACAAGTATAAAGAAAGAATTAAAGACAAAAAGACTCATTATATTGGATGTTATTGATAATATACTCTAGATATATACTCTAGAATGAATAAAATATGTCATTACATATGCGACGAGTGGTGGTGTTAGCGGCGGCAGCAGCCACCATCACTAGTGACACCACTAATCACACTGAAACAATGTATGTACGTAATATATAAATAAGAAATATTTACACTTTATAAATAAGAAATATTTACACTTGGAGGAGATGCTGGCAGAGGTTTAGGGTGGTGGAAGATACGCAGGGTAGCGTATGTTGTCAGTGGCCCTATATACCTCCAACAACATTGGAGGAGTTAGTTTCGTGTCGTCCTTTTTCTATCGCTTAATCGCTTAACTTACTTAACTTACTTACTACACTTTGGTAAATTAGACACATATGCAACACTTGGGTATCTTTATTGAGGAAACGTTTTGCCACACAGTGGCTTCATCAGACTGATGAAGCCACTGTGTGGCAAAACGTTTCCTCAATAAAGATACCCAAGTGTTGCATATGTGTCTAATTTATCAACTCGTTGGTTCTCTGAACCATTCATCTACTTACTACACTTTATCGCTGGCTGGCGCTATAGCCTCTATTGACTCTTGCTGCATTAGTATCGTACATATCGTAGAATCACTGAAGAAAGCACATTCTCCCCTCTCTCTTCCTCCTCCACTTTGGTACTTTGCTACGAGTTCTTTCTTGAATTCTATCGTGTTTATCACCTTTACCAAACAATAGATTATTATGAAATGTTTCGTATGAATGCACAGGGGAATGTTCACTCGCTGAGAAACAACGCCACACTGACTCAGAATGTGTGTGTGGGAGGCTTTGTGTGCACGCAGCAGGCGGACATGTTCAGTAAGTCTAATGAAATCTGAGGCGATAAACGAAAACAGAGACAATATTTTGACGGAAAAAAGTCGTCGATAATCGAAATTGACCTAAACAGAGGCACACGAAAACCGAGGTTCTACTGTACACATGTAAATAATTAAGTTTTATTAAAACTTTGGGTGCTCAACATATAATTTTTTTTTACAATAGTCTTGAGGCCACATGTTATGTACACATAATGAACATTATGTAGATTTAACCTAGGTTAGCCCAATAAAGCCAAACACTGTGATTTATTTCTGAGCACAAGACACATTCTCAATTTATTTTACAAAAATCAATTTGATTAATAAAATTGCCATATTAAAACTTCCACAGCCTAAAATCAAGGTGAAGATTCCTTTTAGGAAAACACATATGCACTAAGTGTTTAAAAGTTGACCAGAAGAGGGATTCTCCAATTGTTGCACAGAATCCAACAAAATGCACATCTACACACCATCTAAAGCCAAGAAATTTTTCATCCAGGGAGCATGGACACAGGGGTCATCCCACACTCACTAAAAACAACAGACATAGCCCCACTCTACAAAGGTGGCAGTAAAGCAATTGCAAAGAACTATAGACTGATAGCACTAACATCCCATATCATAAAAATCTTAATAATAATAATAATAATAATAATAATAATAGTTTATTGAGACATGATACATAGTTGTACAAGGAGTTATAGTAGTGGGGTGTACATGCCAAAAGCCCCTTGTATGCAGAGCATTATGGGCAAACTTAAAATTAACTTACAGTTAATTATGCTATAATAGACTAAATGGTAAAAATTACAGTAAACAATTTACAATGTAAGTATAATTGAGTATTTAAGCAATGAAATTTTAACATTACAATTTTGTAGCATAATAGTTTTATAATTTTGAAGCATTACAGTTTTATAATAGAACAACATAATCAATTTATTATATGTAGTAATACAATTTATCAAATCAGATCAATCAAATCAAATCAATGATTTGTATTGCAATAACAGTTCAAATGGTCATTAGATAAATACTGTTAATGCCGAATTACAGAAAATTTCAACATGGATGACGACTAATAAACTTACTCTAAATACTGACAAGACTTACTTCATACAGTTTGGAAACAGAGCCACAAATGTTCCCATTGACAGTAGCCTTAAATTCCAAACACACATACAACAAATTTCCAAGAAAATCTTAAAGACAGTAGGCATATTATCAAAGATACGCTACTATGTGCCTCAATCAGCTCTCCTTGCACTATATCACTCTCTCACCTATGGAATCTGTGCATGGGGATCAACAACAATAAATCACCTTAGACCACTCATAACCCAGCAATAGGCTGCAGTCAGAATGATAACAAATGCCCACTCTAGACAGCATACTCCACCAATATTCAAAAGCCTAAACTACTCACCATAAAGAACATTCACACTTATTCTTGTGCCTACTACATACATAGAACTCTACATTCTAATATAAACCCTCCGCTCAAAATTCTCCTCACCAACCTTAATAGGACCCATGACCACAACACTATCAACCTATGTAAGAATTCTATGCACATAAAGGGCCCCAGATTCTGGAATTCATTACCAGTAAATACTAAAATAACCTTGTCTGAAAATCAATTTAAGACTACTCAAAAACCACCTACTCACCCTAAACTAAATAATCATACTGTAAATTTCTTTAAAAATGCTCAATGTTATTTTCCTATAAAATAATTCCAATTTTTACTATATTGTAACCATGTAACAATGTAATCATGTAACCATGCAACAATGTACTACAGTGGACCCTCGGTTTTCGTTCACCTCCAAACTCCAACAATTATGTAAGTGTATTTTTGTAAGTGTATTTTTGGGGGTCTGAAATGACTAATCTAATTTACATTTGTCCTTATGGGAACAAATTCGTTCGGTAACGGCATTCAAACAACATTCTGGAAAGATTGTTCAATGAAAACTGAGGGTCCACTGTATTATCATATTGTAATATGAATGATCTAATAAGACAAACTCACTCAATTTCTCTAATATTATGTTCATAGTCTATAAGCCATTAGATTAAGCTGCCCCTAATGCCATGGCATGCCAGTGGCTCTCCTTGCACTTTAATTTATGATTGTAATAACATAACCTTTTTAAACTAGCAATGAAATAAAATATTTGTATTTGTAATTACTATGAGTACAAGTGAATGGATTATTCTATTTGGTAAAGCTATAAAATTAAAGTTTGATAAGGTTGCACTAATTATAACTGGTTTCCTCTTTAAGGGGGGCTCCTTGTCGTGGTAAAGAGGCTATCGGTCTGAGGAATTGGACCTCTTGGTCTTCTTCCTCAGACCGAACCTAATTACCCCCCAATCCCCCCTCCCTTTTCCCATCTTCCCCATCCTCCCTTTTCCCATCTTCCCCATCCTCCCTTTTCCCTTTCCTCCTCCTCCTCCTCCTCATCCCTCCCTTATTTCCTTCCCAGTTTTGCCCTGGGAGCTTCTCTCCTCAGGCATTCTAGTTCCTAGGTAGGGGGAAGGGTATCGTAGTCCATCCCATTCCGTTGAGGTCCTTGGCGGTGGTGTAGTTTGCCGTGGAATCTGGATCGCCTGGGGATGTCCCGATCCTCTCCGGTCACCCGGGGTGGCTTTGGGTATCTTTCAGGCGACGGGTGTATCTCTGGAGGCCACCTTTCGG
>WNWK01055167.1:0-11351 GCA_009830355.1 Cherax destructor
ACTTCCCTCCTTCAGAGTGTAGGCACTGTACTTCCCACCTTCGGCCTGCCGGTTTCCCTGAATCTCTTCATAAATGTTACTTTGCTCACCCTCCGAAAGCAAGTCAGATCCTCAAAATCATTTGTCTTCATTCGCTCCTCTCTAACACGCTCATGCATGCTTGTTGGAAGTCCAAGCCCCACGCACACAAAACCTTCTTTACCCCCTCCCTTCAACCTGTACTAGGCCGCGTCCTACCCCTCCTTCCTTCCACTACAGATTGATTTCGTTCCTTCCTTTCTAAATGTCCAAACCACCTTAACAAGCCCTCTTCAGGCCTCTAGATAATACTTTTAGTAATCCGCACCTCCTCCTAATTTCCAGACTTCGGATTCTCTGCATTATATTCACACCTCACATTGCCCTCAGAGAAGACATCTCCACAGCCTGCCTCGTGTTGCAACAGTCACCACCCATGCTTCACACACATATAAGAGCGTTGGTATAATTATACTCTCACACATTCCTTTTTTGTTTCCATGGATAACGTATACTGAGGAGTCTCTTTGTCACTAGAGACTCCTCAGTGAACCTTTTTCTCTCATCAATTCTATAATTCACTTCGTTTTCATAGACCTATCTGATTGACAAGTCCATTCCCAAATGTCTGAATACATTCACTTTCAACCTACCTCACTCCCTCCCTCCAGCCTGGTATCCAATCTTTCATTAACTATTTTTTTTGTTATCTTCATAGTCTTATTCTTTCCTATGCTCACTTTCAGTTTTCTTCTTTAACATACTCTACCAAACTCATCCACCGACCTCTGCAACTTCTCTTCAGAATCTCCTGACAACAGTGTCATTAACAAAAAGCAACTGTGATAACTTCAACTTTCTACTAGATTCTTTATCTTTTAACCCCACACCTCTTACCAACACCCGCGCATTCACTTCTGTTACAAGTCCAACTATACATATATTGAACAACCACGGTGACATCACACATCTCTGCCTAAGGCCTACTTTTACTGGGAAATAATCTCATTCTCTCCTACATACTCTAACATGAGTCTCATTATCCTCATAAAAGCTCTTCTCCGCTTTCAATAACCTACTTCCTATTCCATACAATTGCAACATCTGTCACATCGCCTCCTATCCACCCTATCATACTCCTTTTCCAAATCCATAAATGCCACAAAAACCTCCTACCCTCCTACCCTTCCTATCGCCTCGTTGTTATTCTGCTCTCCTGCTGTCCATCTTACTCTTAACTCTTTTAACAATAACTCTACTATTCACTTTACCAATTATACTCAACAAGCTTTCTATAATTCTTACACTCTTTTTTGTCCCATTTGCCTTTATACAAAGGAACAATACATGCTCTCTGCCAAGTACTGGGTACCCTACCCTGTACTAAACATTTTATCAATAAAATCAATATCCCCACCTGCATTTAGCATTTCTGTCTTTATCCCATCAATCCCAGCTGCTTTACCCTCTTTCCAACTGCCCCACTCACTTTTCCAACACTTACAACTGCCCCACTCACTTTTCCAACACTTACAACTGCCCCACTCACTTTTCCAACACTCACAACTGGCTCTTCCTCACTCATACAGATGCTATACCTGCCTGCTAATACACGAAATCACAGCTTCCCTGTTGCATCATCATTTAACAGTTCCTCAAAATATTCCCTCCATCTTCTCTATACCTCTAACTCTCCTTCTAATAACTCTCCTCTCCTATTTTTAAATGTCAAATCCATTCGTTCCGTAGGTTTTCGCAACTTATTAATCTCACTTATATTTTTTTTTTCTTATTCTCAGCAAAATTTGTTGATAGCAACTCACCCACTCTCTCATTTGCTCTCCTTTTACATTGCTTCACCACTCTCTTAACCTCTTTTTTTCTCTCCATATACTCCTCCCTCCTTGCATCACTTTTACTTTGTAAAAGCCTCTCGTATGCTTACTTTTTCTCTCTCACTATTCTATATCATCATTCCAGCAATCGCTCTTCCCGCCCGTACCCACTTTGCTGTAACTACAACCTTCTTCTGAACACTATAAGACTACATTAGTAAATCTACCCCATACTTCTTGAACCTCATTGCCTATACTCCCACTAGACCATCTTCCAATAGCTGTTTATATCTTACCCTTAACTGCCTCCTCATTTAGTTTATAAACCTTCACCTCTCTCTTACTTGCTGTTTCTTTTCTCCTTGTATCCCATCTACCTTTCACTCTCATTGTAGTTATAACTAAAAAGCTATTTGATATATTAGTGGCCCCTCTATAAAATGCGCATCCTGAAGTCTACCCATCAGTCTTTTATCTACCAATATGTAGTCCAACAAACTACTGTCATTACGCCCTATATCATATCTTGTATACCTATTTATATTTTTCTCTTAAAATATGTATTACGTATAACCAAACCCCTTTTTATACAAAGTTCAATCAAAGACCACCATTATCATTTACACCTGCCACCCCAAACGTACCTTCCACACCCTCTCTAGCCGTTTACCCTATGTTAGCATTTAGGTTCCCTACCACAAATACTCTCTCACTTTGTTAAAAAAATCCTAAACCCTCGTTTAACATCTCCAAAATATCTCTCTCTTCTCTACACTTCTTTCTTTTACAGGTGCATACACACTTATTATAACCCACTTTTCTCATCCCACCCTTATTTTACTCCACATAATCCTCGAATTTATACAATTATATTCCCTCTTCTCCTTCCATAACTGATCCTTCAACATTATTGCTACCCCTTCCTTAGCTCTAACTCTCTCAGATACTCCTGACTTAATCCCATTTATTTCTACCCACCGAAACTCCCCTACCCCATTCAGCTTTGTTTCACTTAGACTTACGATATCTATCTTCTTTTCATTCATAACATTGGCAATCATCTCTTTCTTATCATGTACATTCATGCACATTCATACATCTGAGTTTCATACAGTTTTTCTTCTTGTCTATTTAAGTAATGTATACAGGAGAAGGGGTTACTAGCCTACTGCTCCTGGCTTTTTACTCGCCTCCTATTACACACATGGCTATCGGAGGAAAGATTATTTTCCACTTCCCCATGGAGATGGAAGGAAATAAAAGAGCACGAACTATTTAGAAAAACAGGAGAAATTTCAGATGAGTGTGCATACATCTGAGTGTACAAGTTTATGTAGTGTGCCTAAGTGTAAGTAGAAGTAAAATATGTGCCTGTTTTCTTGCCTGTATCTGAGACAAAAAAGAAAAGTCACCAGCATTCCTACCATTGTGGAAAACAACTACAGTTTTCCATTTCACATTCATTTGCCAATACGGTATTACCTACCGTGGTGGTTGCTATCACCATACTACCTACATTGTAAACTAATAATAATAATAATAATAATAATAATAATAATAATAATAATAATAATAATAATAATAATAATAATAATAATAATAATAATAATAATATTATATTATTATTATTATTATTATTATTATTATTTTATATTGTTATTATTATTGGTATTAGTAGTAGTAGTAGTAGTATTTTTTTAACATTTTGTAAGAGGGTAATCCAAAGCCAAGTTCCAGAAGTGCATTTAAATTTTCTCTTTCTGCACGCCAGTGCTGTAGGTCGGGATGACCCTAGGTGTATGGCTGAATGATGTAGGGAGTATGCCTACCCCCATATTTGTTTCCTAGAATTCTCAATTGGGGAGTTGTTGGCCTACGGCCTGTTTTTCCGAGCATCTACCAGGGGACTGGGACAGAGGTGAGCCCGTGTGACTAGCCCCTGGTTCTCACTCTGACCCTGCCTTCCCTAAGGTCAACATCTGCCAACTCACCATGGAATCTTGGCTCTGGGCCCCTTCATTCACGTTTGTCTGAAAAAAAAACACACTTTTAATAAACCTCGCTTTCTTCTACAAGCGTTTCCGTATCCTCCATTCCCCCGACACGCCAGCTACCATCTAACCAAAATATATGTACTATATTATAATTATTTTTATATGTAGTTGTAGGGTGTAATTCACCCTACAATGTATTTAGTTTATTTAATAACACCTCCATACTTATAAGATTTGTAAAGTATTGAATAGTAAGTACTGTGTTTTATATTGTAAATTTTATGTCGTTAAATCATGTACCAGAGTTAAAATCTGATGATGGTGAATGATTTGTCATTAAAACGTATTTAGTACCTCAATAAATGTTTTGAGAAATTGAGTCTACCAGAAAAGCAAAGGTACGTTTATTCTCTTCTTTGAGGATGAGGGTCCCCAGCACAGTTCTATCTAGAGGTGGTACCTCCTTGTATATATATATATATATATATATATATATATATATATATATATATATATATATACAGTGGAACCCCGACTTTCGAACATAATCCATTCCAGGAGCTAGTTCTCAACTCGAAACGTTCGAAAATTGAATCAATATTTCCCATAAGAAATAATGGAAATACAATTTATTTGTTCTTGCTGTCAGGAGCATGACAGAATAGTACTTCACTATGATGCTATTATCAACTCGACAACTTTTTTATTTATCACAATTCATCTAATATGACATAATAAACAATATAAAAAACATAACCTGATATACACACTAGAATGAATAATATATGTATGTCATTACGAATGTGGTGGCGGGCATTCTTGGTCCAGCTATGAAAACATCTTCCCATTCTTTCCTCCTTCAGACGTGTTAGTATAAGAGAAAAGAGAGTTTGTAATGCTAACTACATTAGATCACTTCCAGTCTGCTTGACAGAGTGAACAGAATTCATTCGTGTCCAGGCTGGTAACAGCAACAACAACAACAACTGGTTTGTTTACAAAACTCCCGAACCTTCTACACTCTCATTCTCTCTCATTTATTCATTTAATCTTGTTTACTCACCTCTCACTCTACATTAAGACTGCCTCTACCACTGCCTCTACCACCACTGCCTCTTACCACCACTGCCTCTCACCACCACTGCCTCTCACCACCACTGCCTCTTACCACCACTGCCTCTTACCACCACTGCCTCTCACCACTGCTTCTTACCACCACTGCCTCTTACTACCACTGCCTCTTACCACCACTGCCTCTACCACCACTGCCTCTTACCACCACTGCCTCTCACCACCACTACCTCTCACCACCACTGCCTCTCACCACTACTACCTCTCACTACCACTGCCTCTTACCACCACTGCCTCTACCACCACTGCCTCTTATCGCCACTGCCTCTCACCACCACAGTAGTAGACTTTCTCTCAGAGCCGTCTCCTTCCCAGGGACTCTCCAACTAGGTAATGTAACATTACCAAAACTAAGACATCACCAACTAAGACATGACACATTGCCAAAACTAACACAGTCACCACCAACTAAGACATAACAAAAAGTAAGACATAACAGAAACTAAGACATATTCAAAATATAAGTCATACACCTCCAACTAAGACATGAGACAACCAAAACTAAGTCATATTCAAAATCTAACACATGATCACAAATCTAACAATTGATCACAAAAACTAGAGTTACACTCTATTCATATATACACTAAAACATAAAAATGATAGTCACAATCACATAAGTCATATGAGCACACCAAAAATATTTGCCTAAACACCGAAGATATGGCAACTAATCACCATTTCACAAAAAAAATTCATAGAACACTTAAAGACAAAAAAAATGAAGTTATAAACTTTCACACAAACATATTGACTAAAAAAACTTAACAAGTACACTATCTATCAAAAATCACAAAACACAAATTGACATAAAATCACTTAAGACATATGAAAACAAACAAACATAATGTTAAACATAAGACATATGAAGACAAAAATTTTACACAAATTGCATGAGCATTATACCAAGACCACTCAATCATGTACATTTATACCATGACAACCAATAATCTAAATCACTACGCATTCACCAGCATGTACACTAAATCTGTTCACGAACACTTAGGACATACGTTATTCAAAAAATTAATACAACTTACCTTTCAAAATTAAAGTTATATTCACCAAAACATAAAACTGATTACACATTTCATTTCTCATCTATGTTACATATCACATTTCTCACCCACATCATCCCTAAAACATCCTTCCTATACTCGACTATACTCCTCGTATTAACACCTAGGGATATTTTAACCCAACGACCCAACATGATGTTAGGAGTCAGAGCAACCATCACCACTCGTTAACACAACCTACAATCTGTCTCCTAAGGTTATGTTGTGTCGTTGGGTTAAAATATCCCTAGGTGTTAATACGAGGATGAGTATAGGGGAGTATAGGAAGGATGTTTTAGGGATGATGTGGGTGAGAAATGTAATATCTTATTTTTTTTCACTCTTACCCATCCATGCCTCTCATCCAACCTACCCCCCACCCACCTACCTACCTCCTATAACCGCGATTTGGTCCCATTTACCCTCATTCCCGTTGCTCTACAAAAAACCTCAATGATCCGTCCCACATTGACCAATCCTTCTACGTTGCCTATGAGCACAGTAGTGTCATCAACGTATCCCACTATCCCTGGCTCCCCATTCTCCTCTACTCCCTCCTTGCCTCCCTCCATACTCCCTCCTCAACTAGTCTATAGAATGGATCTTGCATACTCGCGAATAGACTTTGCGACAGAGGACATCTCTGCCTTAATCCCCTTTCCATTTGTACCACCCTCCACACATGACCATTCACCTCCTCTCGTACACATGTCCCCTTATAAACTGTTTCAATCCATCCTACCACTTCCTCTCCAAACCCCTGATGTCTCATGATCTCATATAGCACCACCCTCTCCACAATGGCATACCCAATTTGCCAATCTAACGCTAATACCCCCCTCCCTCTACGCTGCCCTCTATATACTTCCAAATTCTGTCGTGACCTCTAATCATGCTCCTCCCAGTATACCACACTGTCCTTCCGCAATCACTCCTCCTAGCACTCGTTTTAACCTATTTCCCAATACATTCGCAAAAATCTTGTAGTCCACATTCATCAATGCTAAAGGCCTGTAATTACTTATGGTTACTCCTGTTCCCCCTTTTTTAACTAACATCACCACACCAGTACTTTGTTCAGTTCCTAAGCATCCCTTCTCCTTCATTGTATTTAATAGCTGTACCAAACATTCCCTCATTACATCCCAATGTACCCTATAAAAATCATTGACTATCCCATCTATCCCTGGAGCTTTTCCTTTGCTTAACCCATTCACCGCCTTCCATACCTCTTCCTTTCCAATAGGTCCTTCCATGCTTACTCAGTCCCTCTCTCTCACCTTTACCTGTACTCCCTCCATAATCGCACCTCTCTCCGTTATACCTCCCCTATCACTTCTCCAGTACTTCTCAAACCATTTGGCCATGTACACACCCATCGCCTCAGTCGTCCTTAATCTTTGCCCCTGCACATAACTCTCCAATCCCTCCTCCACTTCTTTACAATTTACTGTCATACCTTCCCTCCTTTTCCTACATTTTCTTAACACATACTTCGACGGTCTATCTCCCCATAATACATCATCCATCCCTGCTTTCAATCTACAAGCATCAAAACATTCATTCTGTATTCCTCTCAGCCTTTCTTTCAATCCCATTATTTCCTGCACTGCGTTAGGTCCATTCCTCTCATAACATCTGTACAGTAACCTCTCTCATACTTTTGCAACCCAAACGACCAGCACGCCTTCTCTCTCCCTAACCTTTTATAAAATCCTTTTATACCCTCTTTTGCCACTTTTTCCCAACACACTAAAAAACTTTCTCCCGACTCAACCTGTCTCTTACCTTGCTCCCACATCCTCTTCCACCATTATGCAAAACTTACCTGTTTGTCCTCCCTACTCAACAACCTAACATTCAATTTCCAGTAGCCCCTATACCATCTAACTGCCCCTTCCCAATTTACGTCTACCAGTACCCCTCTATGGTCTGAAAACCCTACATCTATCGTTTGTATACTTCCAATCACTACCTGATCTGACCCATAAATCATGTCCAATCTAGCTGCATATTCCTTTCGAAAGTATGTGTGCTACTCCCTTTCCCCCCTGCCTATCACATCCTTTTACCCCGTGCTGTTCAACACATCCCTTAAGACCCCTAAAACACATTCTGCTATCCTAGGTTCCACATCTTTATTCCTAATGATGCAGTTCCAATCCCCACCCACTATTGCTACACCTGGTATCCCTCCTAAGGCATACACGAGATATTCGTTCACGAATTCATCCTTGACAGTCCTAGAAAACTATGCTGGCAAATAAACCCCTTCAAAGGATACTCTGACCCCACCCAATTCCCCATCCACCTTTACTATACGTCCTCCCCCCACACTCCTCCCATGCTATCAACTGAAAAGTGCATGACACCTTTATTACTACTGTAACCCCTCTCTTAAATCTCTCTGAAGACCCAGCATACACATCATAACCTGCCAAATGTAAGTCTCTTCCATACCTATAATTATGTTCCTGCAAAAATCCCACTTGCACATCAAAACGTCTCAGTGTCACTTCCACCCACTTCCTTTTAACTTCCGCCCTCATACCATTTACGTTAATAGTTATACACTGTAAAACAATGATGTAGGTTTACCTCTCAACTTTGGCGGATGCATCACGTCAGTTTTCCCCGTGCCTACTACCCTACTTACGCCTTTCCCACCCTTGGCACCTTCCTTAAGTTGCAACCCTCCCTTTCCCCTTTTTGATGCATCCACCAAAGGCATTTTGCACGATCTTTGCACGACCATCTGATGAGGCGACCGATCTGTTCCAGGATTCCCCCGACACTACCATACCATTACCACTATCCATTTCACACTCATGCACTTCCACACTCACCTGCACACCCACTAATTCTGATATCTCTGGATTTTCTGCTTCCATATCACCACCATTTTCATTATCTTCCTTTAAGACTGACCCTGCTGCCACACTGAACTCCGGCAGTGTATCATCCAGGAGGCTTAAGACCCCTTCCAATGTCACATTGGGGCTGACCTCCTCAGCACACTCCCCCACTTTTGTTATTTCTTGCTGCTCCATCGTAGCCATAACAGGTATTGTTTGGCATATTTGTGCACTACCCTCTACTATCTCACTCCAAGACCTTGTAGATTGTTCTTGCTCCATGTTGGACCTTTCATTACCCTCTTCCTCCTCGCGCTTGCGATTCATACTCTCTTCATATCTCTGCTGTCCTCTCCTTGGGCAATCCGCCGCCACATGTTTGAAAGCCCCACATATACGGCACGTGTGTCATTAACCGGCATACGTTACATAAACCTGAGTCCTGAACTCAGGCAGAACTACGTATGATGGTATGTGTCGCCTGATGGTCATCTTCAATGAAAAAGAGCCCTCCATAAGTTCTTCGAAGTGGCCCTCATGCCACTACCCCACATTTGCAGCATGTACAATACCGTATTCTTTGAAAACTGTCATTAAATCCACCTGATCTGCTTCAAACAGAACGTTTCGCACTTTTATCTTAGTATATGAACGGGATACGTCCCTCATCCTCACCTCCATGCCTGAGTTAACTGCGCAAACGTGATCCTGATAACTGATGACTAGCCGTTCGTACTCCTGATTTGACGACAATTTTACAAACACACTTGTCATTCCATGTAGAGCCAGACCATATAAGTCTCCTATGGCAATCTTGTAGATGTCCTGCAATATCGTAGGTAAGACTGTGGCCACAGAAGACGGGTGTAACACATCCTTCTACCCTATATGTGAAAATAAAGTTGCGTTTCAATGCCACCAGGAGGCAGAGCACCAACAACCGCCCAGTATGGTCGCTGGACAGGGAATTGAGTTATTGGTGCAAATATTAATTGTTGGGTCACACACACACACACACACACACACACACACACAGGAAACATGATAACGACATACAAAATACTGCGGGGAATCGACAAGGTAGATAGTGACAGGATGTTCCAGAGAGAGAACACAGAAACAAGAGGGCACAATTGGAAGCTGAAGACTCAGATGAGTCAAAGGGATGTTAGGAAGCATTTCTTCAACCACAGAGTAGTCAGGAAGTGGAATAGTCTAGCAAATATAGTGGAGGCAGGAACCATACATAGTTTTAAGACAAGGTATGATAAAGCTCATGGAGCAGGGAGAGAAGAGACCCAGTAGCGGGCAGTGAAGAGGCGGGGCCAGGAGCTGAGTCTCGACCCCTGCAACCACAATTAGGTGAGTACACACACACACACATGTCTAATCGACATGTTCCTAGGACAAAATGGTAACTAACACATACACACACACACACATGGTACACACACAGAGACAGGATGTTCCACAGAGGGGACACAGAAACAAGGGGTCACAATTGGAAGTTGAAGACTCAGACAAGTCAAAAGGAGGTTAAGAAGTATTTCTTCAGTCATAGAGTTGTCAGGAAGTGCAATAGTCTTGAAAGTGATGTAGTGGAGGCAGGAACCATACATAGATATAAGATGAGGTATGATAAAGCTCATGGAGCAGAGAGAGAGAGAGAGAGAGGGAGGACCTAGTAGCGGTCAGTGACGAGGCGGGGCCAGAAGCTAAGTCTCGACCCTTGCAACCATAATTAGGTGAGTACAATTAGATGAGACATCCTTAGACATAATAGCACTCACAGAAACGAAACTCACAAGGATGATAACAGATACAATCTTTCCACCCGGATATCAAATCCTCAGGAAAGATAGAGGGAGCCGAGGGGGAGGAGGAGTTGCACTGCTCATTAAATCACTTGTTAAAGCAACTGCTCAAGAAGAAATTTCTCGCCTAGCTGGTAGTAATAAGTTATCACAAGTTATATACACTGATGGATCTAAACAGGAGTCTTCTGGCAGGGCTGCATCTGCTCTGGTTGCCACCTCCCTAGTTAAGAACAATAATATTTTTTTTGAACTAGGCATAAGAATTAACAACTAGGCGTCTACACTGCAAACTGAATTGTTTGCAATCCTAATGACACTAAAGCTAACTTATGACACTGAGCTTGACTCTATCATCATTACTGATTCTATGTCATCATTGAAGGCTCTTGACTCATATAATGACTCTAACAGCATGCTCATTGGAGAAGCCATGTATATATACTCAAAAATCCTAGAGAAAGAAAATAATGTACAATTGCTATGGATTCCATCACACATTGGATTACTCCTTCATGATGAAGTTGATATGTTAGCCAAGAAAAGCACCCAGAAGGAGAATAATATTAGGAGAGAAATAAATAATGAAAATGATTGCTATAGGAATGCAGTTAGAAGCCTGAGTAGATCTATAACCCACTATGAT
>WNWK01055168.1:0-11350 GCA_009830355.1 Cherax destructor
AAGACACCAATAATATCCCAGTAATTAATTTTTACAGAGGCCCAGAAGAAGATAAATTATGTAATATCACAGTCACTAGCGAAATGATTATGAAACAGCTGGACCGACTGAAACAAAATAAATCGCCGGGTCCTGATGAGCTTTTGCAAGGGTTCTTAAGGAATGCAAAATGGAACTCTGTGAACCAATATCTAACATTTTTAATTTATCTCTTCAAACAGGTGTAGTGTCTGATATGTGGAAGATGGCTAATGTAATTCCTATTTTTAAAGCAGGGGACAAGTCACTACGTCAAACTACCGCCCAATAAGCCTGACCTCAATTGTAGGCAAATTACTAGAGTCAATTATAGTGATATTATTAGAAGCCATCTAGATAACCATAATTTGATTAATGATACCCAGCATGGATTCACGAGGGCCGTTCCTGCCTATCTAATTTATTAACCTTCTTCAGTAAAGCTTTTGAGGCTGTTGATCACGATAAAGAATTCGATATTGTTTATTTAGACTTTAGTAAGGCTTTTGATAGAGTACCGCACCAGAGACTGTTAAAGAAAGTGGCAGCTCATGGCATTGGGGGAAAAGTGCTGTCATGGATCGAGTCATGGCTCACCAATAGGAAGCAGAGAGTGTGCATAAATGGGGTTAAATCGAATGGGGACTTGTAACAAGTGGTGTTCCACAGGGATCAGTCTTAGGCCCATTGTTATTTATAATATATATCAATGACCTTGATGAGGGAATTACTAGTGATATGAGCAAATTCGCCGACGACACGAAGATAGGTAGGATAATTGATTCAAACATAGATGTCATAGAACTTCAGGAAGATTTAGACAAACTTAATTCGTGGTCAGAAAAGTGGCAGATGCAGTTCAATGTAGATAAATGCAAGGTTCTGAAGTCGGAGTGTCCATAACCCAAGCACTTATAAGTTAAATAACGTAGAACTTAGCTATACAGATTGCGAGAAGGACTTGGGGTGATGGTAAGTAGCAACCTTAAACCAAGACAGCAATGCCTAAGCGTACGTAATAAGGCAAATAGATTACTGGGATTTATATCAAGAAGTGTTAGCAACAGAAGTCCAGAGGTTATATTACAGCTTTATACATCATTAGTAAGGCCTCACCTAGATTACGCAGCTCAGTTCTGGTCTCCATATTACAGAATGGACATAAATTCGTTAGAAAACATTCAGCGTAGAATGACTAAATTAATACATAGCATTAGAAATCTTCCTTACGAAGAAAGATTGAAGACCCTAAAATTACATTCACTTGTAAGACGTAGAATGAGGGGAGACATGATCGAGGTATACAAGTGGAAAATGGGTATTAACAAAGGGGATATAAATAAGGTCTTGAGGATATCTCTCCAAGAGAGAACCCGCAATAATGGATTCAAGTTAGATAAGTTTAGATTTAGAAAGGATATAGGAAAGTATTGGTTTGGAAATAGGGTAGTTGATGAGTGGAACAGTCTGCCTAGTAGGGTTATTGAAGCTAGGACCTTGGGTAGTTTCAAATTTAGGGTTGGATAAATTCATGAGTGAGAGGGTTGGATTTGAGTGGGACTCGCATGAGTGGGTAGAATTGTCAAAGCTTATTTCTTGGGTAGCATTGAAAATTGGGTTGAGCAAATATTCTGTTAGTGGGACGGATTGTGAAGGACCTGCCTAGTATGGGCCAACAGGCCTGCTGCAGTGTTCCTCCTTTCTTATGTTCTTATGTTCTTATGTCAGTGAGGGAACATAACGGTCACCTATGGGTAGGAGAGGTCGGTGAGGGGAGGCCACATGGAGAAGGAGGAGGAAGCGGAGGTTGGGGGGTAAAACTGTGTCCTTCCTCCTTCCCCTTCCCCAAAGAGGCGCGCATACACCGTGTGCTCTTGTTACGATAATGGAGTGTTTGTTCACCGTGTATATAGTGTATAGTATGTATTTAGCATGCGCATGGTATGCACAGAGCATGTGTAATGTATAGCGGTGTGTCGTTTATAGTGGGGCTGTGCACAGAGCATAGTTGTGTATAGTGACGTGTCGTGGGAGGGAGTGAGTGCCCTACTCCGTCAGGCCTGCCTGCCTCAACACACATCTTCCACATCTCCCCTCTCCTGCAACGCCCACCATAAGGACGGGAGACCTCTCTCCTCCCCCCCACCACCATGAACCACATGTGGTATGTGCCATGTGCCATTTTTTCTTCAGCCCCCCCGGGCTTACCACACAGTTTGAGGTATGGCAGATGATGCAGCCAGCAGCCACAAAGCCAGGGAAACATTGCACCCAACAATGACAGAAGAGGTACATGTCAGGTGTGTGGAGAGTTTCGAGCACGCAACAGAGATGACCTTATTCGTGCACACAATGGGTGTGCAGGATCACAAAGGCTCCCAGCAGAGAGCAACCCACAGCCTCCACAGGCAGAGGACAATTCCAATGGCAACCTCCTCTCTTGCGAAAACCTTCTTCTGGCATTCAAATCCACTGCTAGCAGTACCCTATCCCACATTCCTAAAGCAGCTCGCCCATATGCAGCAGGGAAATTCACAGACCTTCTTAAGCAGGTGAATGGAGGTTCCACCAACTTAGAAGCCTGAGGAAACATTAAAGCATAGTGCATGCTTTAATGGATTCCATCTCACATTGGTCTTCAGATGCATAATAGAACTGATAAATTGGCTAAGTTTTATGCTTTAAGAGAGGGGGTAGATTACAATCTTGGCTCCTGTTTGGCAATGTCTGTCTTGCAGTTCCTGAAAGACGAAGCAAACTGCTAACCACTTCAGTCATCAAGGCGGTGCGCAACTACCCAAGAACAGATAATTGTGTCCCTCATCCCCACCATCGCAGGAATCATAGAGGTAGACCCAAGAAAAATTCCACTGAAAACGAGAAAATCTGCACACAGGTTAGCAAAAAAATCGAAGAAGGTAACACAGTGGGAGCAATCAGAATAATCACAAGTGACGACACTGCAGCTCCCAAAGATGAGACCACAGCCCAAGCACTAAGAGTCAAGCATCCACAAGGGACACCATAGCTGTCAACAACACCCCTGAGGAAAACCCCATCACTGAACAATTAATTTGACCAGAATCAGAAGTCTATAAGGCGATAGTGTCATTTCCAGCAGGATTTGCAGGAGGTTACACTAGAATTCGACCACAACACCTCCATGAGGTGGCAAATCCAGTACTCGGCGCATCTGCATCAATTCTTCTCACCGAGTTAACAACTTTCATCAACAACTGTCTGGCTGGGCGAATCCCAGAAGAAATTAAACCTTTATTTTAGGAGCCTCATTATGCGCTTTGAAGAAGAAGGATGGGGGAATCAGGGCCATTGCTGTTGGTAACACTCTTCACCGAATAGTTGCCAAAGCAGCAGTAAGAAACATTCGCTTAGAAGCTGTCAGTTTACTCCAACCACACCAACTGGGCTTCGGGGTCTCTCAAGGTAGTGAAGCCGCAGCTCATGCAGCAAGGGCCTACATCAGGGACCCACCAGAAGACAAGGCTGTAGTCAAACTTGATTTTAGAAATGCCTTTAATATGGTGAAGTGAGATGTGGTCTTGCCAGCCGTTCGGGATCGGTTCCCCAGTCTTTTACCCTTCATTTCAGCTGGCTACAGCAAACCCTTGTTTGGCGAACATGAAATTCCTCATCAGAGGGTGTTCAGCAGGGTGATCCACTCACTCCACTTCTCTTCTGCTTGTCAGTAAGATAACTAACTTCCAGCCTACGCAGCGAGCTCAACATCTGGTACCTGGATGATGGCACACTGGCAGGTACTGAAGAGTCCCTGTTAGAGGACCTACAACTGGTGAAGACACAGGGAGAAGCCTTGGGACTCATCCTCAATCCCTCCAAGTGTGAAATCATCACAACGAACCAGGAAATAATCACTGCTGTGCGAACAATCCTCCCGGAAGTCTCTACTATCACTCCTTCCTACAGTACCTTCTTTGGAGCACCGCTGGGTCACCAGGCCATCGACACGGTCCTCAAGGACAAATTGAATGACCTGAAGAGAATGAAGGAGAGAATAAGTGATCTTGATGCCCATGATGCCCTGTATCTCTTCACAAGGTGTCTTACTATGCCAAGACTCACTTATTTCCTGAGGTGCGCACCCTCTTTTGACAACCCAACACTCGACAAATGACGAATATGACGCTCTCCTGAGATCAACCTTTAAGAAGGCACTGAATCTGTCACTAGAGGATCGGCAATGGGATCAGGCAACCCTCCCAGTGCGACTGGGAGGTATAGAAGTGCGCAAAGCAACGCAGGTAGCTTTACCTGCTTTTCTGTCTTCATGTTTGGCTTCCAGTAGATTAGTCAAGAAGATCGTCCCCAAACGCTTGAGAGACGCGGTAGGAGCTCAAGACCCCAGGTTCACTGAAGCAGCAATGCGGTGGGACACCCTTGCAGACTCCTCCAGTAGACCACCTCCTCCCAAAGAGCACAAACAGTCCCACTGGGACAAACTGATCATCGAAAAAATCGCCAACACAATGCTCACCAATGCTTCAGGAAAGGACAAAGCTCGTCTCCTAGCGGTGAAGGCACAACACTCAGGATATTTCCTTCTAGCTGTATTCAATTCCTCCCTGGGTACTCGACTCGACCCACAGGCCATTCGGATTGGTGTTGCTCTTCACCGAACATAGGTGTATTTGCGGAAGGGTGACTGCTGATCAATTCGGACTTCATGGTCTCGTGTGTCGCACATCAGAAGGGAAGTATGCCAGACATGAGGAGGTCAACGACATCATAAAGAGAAGCCTCACCACAGCCCGTTGCCCAGCCCAACGGGAACCCCAAGTGCAGAGGTCTGACAGAAGTCAAAAGCGTCCTGATGGAGCCACTATGCTACCCTGGAAGGAAGGAAAGCAGATTACCTGGAACTACACCTGTGCCGCCACAT
The DNA here is from genome assembly GCA_009830355.1 of Cherax destructor. Classification (NCBI taxonomy): domain Eukaryota; kingdom Metazoa; phylum Arthropoda; class Malacostraca; order Decapoda; family Parastacidae; genus Cherax; species Cherax destructor. The sequence goes on from WNWK01055168.1 coordinate 4,937, forward strand.
TGGCAGACACCTACTTCCCATACTCTGTAGCTGAAAGGGGTGGAGCTGCCAGAAACAGGGAGACCCAGAAGACCCGCAAATATGAAGGCCTTCCCCCTTGCTATAACTTCATCCCAATAGGGTCGGAGACCCTTGGAGCATGGGACAAGTGTGCTTTGAAGTTCCTCAAAGAGCTGGGTGAAAATCTCATCATAGAAACCAAGGACCACAGGGCGGCCAGCTTCCTCTTTCAGATACTTAGTGTTGTGATCCAGAGGGAAAATGCCTGCAGCATTCTGGGCACGCGGCCCACTGCCGGGGTGCTGGACGAAGTATTCGAGATGTAGCTCTGAGTTGTTATCTACGATGTTTTATTCCCTATTGTGTTTTTGTCAATGTTTTTTGTCTTTAAATAAATTACATATAAAATATTGGGGGTGGTAGGAGAAAATTTTCAAATGAGTTTTTCCTGAAGCAAGTTTATTCTTTTCACCGAGGATGATGGTGGTCCCAAGGGCAGTTCCAGAGGTGGTACCTCTCTCTCTCTCTCTCTCTCTCTCTCTCTCTCTCTTATATATATATATATATATATATATATATATATATATATATATATATATATATATATATATATATATATATATATAATATATATATATATATATATATATATATATATATATATATATATATATATATATATATATATATATATATATATATATAATAATATATATATATATATATATATCGATTAGGTAAAACTTGGATTTTGGCTTAAATAGCAACGCTCTTCTTGCCATATAAGACAAGTGAAAATTTGTGTATGCAATAATTTGCCAAAATCATTCTGAACATAACGAAAAAATATATTTCATTGTGTTTGTTTATTATTAAATTAATGTTAACGTATCTAAAATATATTTAGTTGGGCTAAGCTAAATTAAATTGCGCTTGTTGTAATAAGGTTAGGTAGGTTTTCAAAGTTTCTCTTGGTACAAAATTATAAATTCTATTTGATTATAATAATAATAATCTTACATTAACATAAATGAAATATATATATATATATATATATATATATATATATATATATATATATATATATATATATATAATAAATAATAATAATATATAATATAAAAATATAAATAAAAATTAATTATTATATCATTATCAAGGAATATAATGTAGTATCACATATCTAATCATAGTGATATCTACATATATATATATAATATATATATATATTATAGTATAGTTGTAACAGCACCACCAGGTGACTACCGTCTCAATATAAAACGGTAATCATGATGAGATTGTGAGTGTCCTGTCAAATGCAGTTTCAGGTAATTCTTCTATTATATCATATGTCATGTCATGCATATATATATATAATCATATATTATATATATATATATATATATTATAGTAAAAATATATATATATATATATATATATAGTATATATATATATATATATATATATATATGCATTGTGTTAATAAGTAACCTACATTCTTCATAACTGTTATGTTCTTGGATGCTGCACCTTCAAGCAGTTACTTAATTATCCAATAAAATGACAATAGAGGCAAATGACCATAGAGGCAAATAGTGCAACAAGTTGTTAATTAACTGTGAGGTGAGAGTTGCAGGCGGTGAGGCTTACTCTCATGGGGAGGGGGAGGGAGGTAGAGGGGGGTAGAGAAGAGCATGGTCGATGCTGGAGACGCAGTTAGAGATTAATGAGTCGTGGGAAGGAGAAAAAAGGTGGAACCAGAACTTCGGGTTTAGTCAAGTCTTGTAGCAAGAGAGGAAGAACATGCTGTTAATATATCAATTTGCTACATTTATTAGGGCTTTATAAGTCGTGGAAATGGAAAATATGTCTACTTACTTAAACAATAAATATGGTAACAAATTAGGTCTTACAGTGATTTATTCTTGTTTAGAGATGTGCTACGTAGGTTTATTCTGGTATGAATACACCAGTGAAAGGTAAATAATATACCTGATATTATTTCTTCCCCAGTAATGAATGTTTTACTGAGATGTAGATGAGAAGGGCTTCTCGTCGTAGTAAAATAAGTCTTATTCAGCAGTTTATTCATTTATTCAACTATCACTGAGTAAATTGCAGTTGTGGATGATAATGTTTGTCGGTTAACTTATTTTTTTTTTTGCTTGGATTCTGTGATGAATTTTCATTCCTGTGTAATCATCGTCTTATTGTCTTGGGCCAACACACCATCTCTCTTGGTGACACCATTGGAAAATGGGTGACGATAGAGGTCGTCTAGTAACCTTTGGACGTCTGCAGCATTAATTTGTAGATGAATGGTTCAGAGAACCGACAAGTTGATAAATTAGACACATGTGCAACACTTGGGTATCTTTAAAGATACCCAAGTGTTGCACATGTGTCTAAATTATCAGCATTAATTTGCCTTGCCGAACCTTGTCTGGACCGATCTTCAAGAGTATTATGTTCCTCCTCCTCCTCCTCCGACCTCTTAAATCAGCCACATACAGCTGCTCTTGGAGGTCCAACCTCTGGTACAGTTTACTGCGGGTGGACTCAGCTTTCTCCCATCCCAGTAACTATTCCCTGCTGAGCGATATTTTTGTTGCAACGTTTTATTTTTGCTCCTAGTTGCTTGAAGGTTCACGTTAGAGATACAGCATTAAGAGATCCATGGTTCAATGCTCACTTCCATTATAATCAGCTTCACTCCATTTGAAGTGAAAAGAATTAATATCGCGTGTAGATCTTTATTTAATATGTTCTCCAAGGTCTTATTATTTCTCATTAACGGAATTATTACCTTGGTGGGCCAGAGGACTTTATACAGTGCACCTCCAATTTCAAGTTACGTTCTTATTTAGTATTTGTGTTCGTTGGTGCTGATAAATGAGTTATCAATGAGAGAGAGAGAGAGATTATCACAGTAAAATAATATAAATATTCCTCACTCATCCAGCTAATCAGGAGTATAGATTATATATTCTATAGTCTTTGAGTTAAAGCCTGTTGACTTCGTGAGGATAATTAAGACATGTAATCTGTTTACGACCAGTTAAAAACACTTTCTTTATTAAAATACGCATTAAAGTAAATGTCAGTTAATATACACTGAGAGACATGCACCTCTCGGTGTATATATCCTGTTGCATACTTCATAACAGGTCCATAAGCAAAACACAGGGAACTGTTATTGCACTCAGTCATTGGCATCTCATGTACCAATCATCGCCTCTGTTACGAGACTAATTATGTAGACTCACGAATTCATTCACATCCAAATACTGTTCACAACGTCGAGGAGTTACCACATGTCTCCTTCGGCCCTGTACATAAAACACAGTATATAGACCGAGACACATGTGAGATAAAAGAAAATCATGTCAGGTTTAAGCAGATATCATGTTAGATTTAAGGTGATGTCAGTACAGGTTTAAGCCTCATGGAAACGAGGTCACCACACTATCACCATGCCAACATTGATATGGGAGAAATCTTTCAGTATCTCCACCAAGGTGGTGAAGATACTATAACTACCTGTTTTTCATTCAGTAGTGTTAGTAACTGTAATAAGAAAGGCTTCTAAGCACTGCCGTCCTCTTAGTTCAGGTCTGGTGAAGCCTAGCTTGGCATCTCTTCAATTCATGAGGAAGCCTTCAGAATCCCTGTGGATTATGCAAGCGTTGTTCTAGTAATCCCTACTGCACGCTGTTTGTGCTCACTTAACCTGATTGATGGTTCTTTCAAGCTTCTCCCACCTAGTTCTTATTACATTGTCCACAATTAATAGTGCAGACTTCATCATCACACATCAGAAAAATAGAGGATCTCGTCTTTATTAGGCCTTTGATGAAAGTAGTGGCTACAGTAGTTATTACAACCTCAGGTTCAATGGCCTGTTAACCTGAGTGTAAAAGGGAGCTTGGAGCAAAGAAACACAGTAGAAAATGCTTTGAATTTGTATTTCCTTTATCAAGCTATGATTATATAAGACTTTTGTCTTTTCCTTCACCAAGTAAATAGAAAAGGGCTTTACACATATGTACACTATATAGAGAAAGAGTAGTATTTAGTGCACGCCACAGTTGTCAAGGCAAAACAGCAGCCAAAAGACAAACAACCTTCCACATCCAGCTCTATGCAGGAATTCCAATGACAGACTGTGAGTGGTATCCATTTCACCTTTGTCATTGTCAAACTCGCATTTTAATTGGCTGAACCGAGTCGTTGATTTGATGATGGAGCCCCATCGCCAAACCCTTAACGATGGTTCGCTGGTTGGAGGGGAGCCTATGTGGGTGTGTTTAACATGCTCCGAATAAAGGTTACGTACTCTTTGCATGCAACAGTAGTTATTTTGATGTTGCTCTTAGTAAGAGTCAGGATAGTGTTGTGGGCCATGTACAGACACAGGAGAACTAAGACATTCTTAAAAGGTCTCACAGTGGAAGTTGCTTGGAGGATAGTCAGAGCTCTACGTTTGTGGTCCAGGATAAAGAAGGGGAAGTGGAGGCAAGGGAAGGTTTGAGTGATATACATGTAACACTTCTTCCTCCTCCGCAGGACACCGGGAAGTGATACGCTTCCCTTTAAAGTGTACAAGAAACCCACAAATAAGGATAACCTGACACACTTATATTCTCACCATGACACTCGTACCAAGAAAGAAGTTGTTATTGACTTCTTCCTAAGAGCTCTCCACATTTCCAGCCGGGAATTTCTTGAGGAGGAATTCGCCTGCGTCACACAAGCCTACACTCACCTCCGCTTTCCTCTCCTTCACGTTCTCGGTGTATATACTCTGAGAAATATATATTTCTCGGTGGATATAAACTGAGGGATACACATCTCTCGGTGCATATAAACTAAGAGATCACATCTCAGTTATTTATAACTTTTTCTCTCTAAGTGCGGTGATAGAAAATATGTTTACTAAATTACTGTGTTTATTTTCTGTCCTTTAAATGTTTATTGATGTATTTATTTCTATTTCTATTGTTTTATGTGAGTATATTTTATATTTTCACTAAAATGTATTTTCTTTACTTGATTGCGTGTGTATTAATAATGTAATTTGATCAGCGTTTGAGATCCAGCATTGGTCAGGCACTTCGAGCCTCGGTCACTGTGAGCCTGCTGCAGCAGGACGCTGACGAAGGTTCGTCTGACGCAGCAGCAGCGGTGGCAGCTCCAGCACCTGTGCTTGACACCTTCTCCGCCAGCAACACCTACGTCACCAATACAACACTGGTCTGCCCAGACAACAGCACCTGCTTTGCTAGTCCAGACCTTCAGCTGGCAGCATCCTCGTGAGTGATGATGGTGTTCAGCCTCCCTTGCTCTCTCTCTCTCTCTCTCTCTCTCTCTCTCTTCAGAAGTGCAGTGCAGTTCGTACATGTCAACACATAGCTGACTTAAGCTCCTATGTTTATATAATGTATTTCCAATGTTTCTCTTACATTTTACACGTAATTCCATCTGTTCCTATTTAACCTAGATTTTCCACATGTTCCTCATTTATTTCTCATGTTTACTCCAATATTTCCATGAATTTCCATGCATTTCGAGTGTACCCTAGTACATTTCCATGTATTTCCAATGTAGTCCATGTACTCCTTCACTCTCCGGCAGACATCCATTTACACTAGGGGAGAACTCTGTGATGGTGGAGGTGCAGCTCCAGGTTCACCACGACCCCGGCTACCAGGTAAAGGTGGAGGTGAGACACCCTGAAGGACTGGAGTTCCTGCGAATGGAGGGTGAAGGAAGTCTTCCCTACTACAGCGACCAGAAGCTCGTCAACCAGATCGCCAGCAGCTTCTTCTGTGTTTTCGACTTTATTGATGCTGATGTAATGGTGAGTTGATGGTGTGAGCTTATGGTATGGCAGTGTTAGTGCATGGAGTGACCTTATAGTTATACTTAACAGCTTATGGTTAACAGCGTTGGAATGCAACAATTTTCTTTTTTATGGATAGAGCGAAAGGAACACATGGAAGACATGGGAATAATTATATTTGCTGACCTTTCTTTCGAAGAACACAATAAGACCAAGGTCACGACAGCCAGGAAGATGATGGGATTAATAATGAGAACGTTGAAAACAAGGAAAATAATGCCAATGGGGATAATTTTAAAATTGCTTGTGCTCTCTCATTTGGAATATTGTTCAGTGTTGATGGCCCCGCTGAGGCAATAAAATATCAGAGCTGGAACAGACGCAGAGATCGTTTATGGCCGCATAGAACAAATAAAGAATTTAAATTACTGGGAAAGCCTTAAAGTCTAAAAATATATACTCACTGTAGAGGAGAGAGCGAGATACATGATAATATATACCTTTAAAGTACTTGAGGGCTTTTTCCCAAATATTCACACTGTCATAACAACATACTGGAGTGAAGTGCAATA
>WNWK01055169.1:0-11350 GCA_009830355.1 Cherax destructor
AAATCACCTTAGCCACTCATAACCCAGCAAAAGGTGCAGTCAGGATGATAAAAATTCCCACTTAGACAGCATACTCCACCTATATTCAGAACCTTAAAACTACCACCTAAAAATATTCTACCTATTCATGTGCCTTCTACATAAAATAAAACTCTGATGCTAATATTAACCCTGCGTAGAATTCTCCTCAACAATTTTAAAATGGTCCACAACATACCAAGCCAGATCACTATTTGCTACCCGAGTATCTAACCAATGAAAAAATTTTATACAAAACCCAAAATCTGGAATTATTACCAAAATATCAAGTTAACCTTGTGGAAAATCAATTCGACTCTTTCAAAAGTCACCTACTCACCCATACTAAATACTAACGTAACAAACTTCCAAACCCAATATTATTTTACTTAAGAAGATCTCATTTTGATATGTTCATCCTCCTTAAACTTGTTGCAACTCATACAATATTGTCATTTAAAATTTAAGTATCATCATTTTCTTAATTTGAAATAAAATATATACCTAGATAAAAAAACTATTTCTAGATTGTTATTATACTAGTATAGCATCAAATACTGTAATTTGAAATAAATTCTACAACTAGATTAAACTCAACCAAATTTTCTTTTTTATTTTTTAAATAGTATGTATAACCTTTAATAATTTAAATAATAAGAACTAGAATAAACCAATCAATTTCTTTAGCTTGACTTAGTGAATGTCTTAGAATAAACTGCCCCTAATGCCTGGCATGCCAGTGGCTCTCCTTGCATTACAGTTTTATATTTGTATTATATTTGTAACTACCAATAACATTTAAAATTTGTCAGATTGAAATAAAAATATTTTAATTATTATTATAAGAGTAAGCAAATGACCGCGCTATACGCACCAGGGGTTTACAAATGTGGTGATATTATTTGTACAATTAACAATATTATAACAGTAAATCTTCCATTTTTTGGTTTGAATAAAATTCATTATATAATAAAAAAAAAAAATGGAATTCATTTGTAAAGACTGAAAACGAAACTTGAACAGAAAATTTGTTTATCCAGGAATGCCTGATTGTTTATTCTGCACCTATTTTGAAATTGGAATATTTTGAACTTTGAGTTAAATTCTAAATTACCATTTTCCAATCACTTTATTTTGTAGTTGGCCAGACGGGGATTTCTTGTGCTCAATTGATGAATAGAAGTAATCGTAAAATAGCAAAGAATTTCACTGGAATAATGTAATTGACCAAAATTGGAGCGTTGGCAAAATCACCGAGCGAAATATTTGACTAAAATTGGGGGAGCATAATTTCCAATTTTCAATCAAATTTATACTTTTGTTTTATTACCTTCGAAAAGATTTCACCATTTCATAAGAAAAAAAGTTTTTTTTTTTTTTTTTAAATTCTTGGACACTGGCTTTCCTTCCAAAATGGCCTTGGACCCTGAGGGTTAAACTTCAAATATTTTAAGGTAATTAATGAATGGGTGTGAACCCCAGTTAACAAAAAAATTCATTGCAGAAGCCTGCTCAAGTGCCATTACCGAACAATTTCCTTAAGAAAAATGTCATTTAGGTTAGTCTATTTCAGTCCCCAAAATACCTTCCACAAGCACTTACAATATTATACTTACATAATTGCACGATTTCGAGGTGTTCATTAACCGGGTTACCTGTATATGTATTTTATCTCTGGGAGCTTTAATTAAATGTCATAGTATATTACTTGTAATAATAATAATTTGTCGAGCATCATTCCTTCTAAAAATTACATGAGAATAGAAGTGTTAGTCTTTATTTATTCCTATTACCACTGTGAACAACTTGTACACAATAAGGTGTTTGTATGAACGAGTACAACCATAACAGACGCACACAACCCACACATATAAAATAGAGGGACACGACGTTGTCCGACTTTGACCATTTACTAAGTGACTTTTTGTAAATGGTCCAAGTCAGACCAAACTGTCGTAAGCTCCTTCTCTTTTTATATGTGCGGTTGTGTGTGTATTGTTCCAGTCACGGTATTGTGCCTTTTTTTGTTATTCATAACTAGACGGTTTGTTTACATAAGTACTCTGCGGCTCTATCTTTCTTGTTTATTCGTTTTTATCTCGCTTACTCACTTCTCACCCTACATTAAGAATACAAATATTTTAAGGTAAGTAATGAGTGTACTGTATACGCATTTTATCGCTCTAGGGAGCTTTAAGCATCGTATTATAGTATGTATGTGTGGGTGGGGTGGCCAGGAGGGCTACCACACCTGACTTCTTACAGTAAATACTACTCACCTTTTGCCCTACATTAAGACTACAAATATTTTGAGGTAAATAATGAGTGTACTATGTGCGTATTTTACTTTTTAATGCCTAGTTCTATTGCTAAATACAGTGATACCTAGAGTTTCGAACTTTCTTTGTTCCTGAAGGCTGTTCAAGTGCAGTTACCAAACGAATTTGTTCCCATAACGAATAATGTAAATTAATTTAGTCCATTTCAGACACCCAAAAATGCACTTACAAAAGTACACTTACATACTGTAATTGAGCAGTTCGAAACTTGGGGTGCCACTGTATATGTTAGTGTAAACTTGTTATCTGGCATTTACAGTGGACCCTCGGTTTTCGTTGAAAATTCTTAACAGAATGCTATTTGAGCGCCGATACCGAACGAATTTGTTCCCATAAAGACAAATGTAAATTAGATTAGTCGCCAGACCCCAAAAATACACTTACAAAAGCACTTACGAAAATACACTTACATAATTGTTCGAGTTTGGAGTGAAACGAAACCGAGGTCCACTGAATAATGCATTTTAGTATAATGGAAAATGGTTCTGCTTTTGGCAAAGTCGCTTTCCAGCAGTCCTGGAAACCTCAACTGCCTATAAGGGCCTACTGTCATGCATTTTATCGCTCTAGGGCACTTAACCCTTTGACTGTCGCAACTCAAATCCTGAAGTTTCCTGGTGTGAAAATATTAAAAAAATTTTTTTTTCTTATGAAGAGAATCATTTCCTGTTAATGACACCAAAAGTAAAATTTTATGGAAACTTACGGAAACGCTCTGGAAGTTAGTGATCCTGAGATACAGTGGACCCTCGGTTAACAATCCTGGAAATCGTGAATTAGTAAGTATAATTTTTGTAAGTTTTTGTGAAGTGTATTTTTGGGGTCTGAAATAGACTAACCCAGTGAAATTTTTCCTAAGGAGTAAATTGCTCAATGGACTTGACAGACTTCAGGAGGAAGTTTTAAACTTCGGGGGTCACTTAACCATCTGCCATTTTGCCACTTTGAGCCCTATTTATTAATTCCATTTTCCAGCTAACAAACTCATAGATTTCTTTGAATCCATTTGGTTCTATTGATTGAGTACAAGAAACCACCAATTACTGATTTCCAACTACCTAATAGATGGTCAGAATGGGCAATTTCCAATTTTCATGCAAATAAAAAAGATGTCAATTTCAAAATAGGGTCTGGAATAAACAGTGCAGACATTCCTGGCACTAAAATAAGATTTTCTCTGTTCATTAGTTACGTCTTTAGGCCTCTTATATTACTCTTGCTTTCTATTTTGATTTTTTATTCACTCAAAAAATAGAAGATTTACTGTTATGTAGACTATTGCATTATTGTAAAAATGGTATAAATAATATTAGTGCACTTGTGAAAGAATATTAGACTCACCAGTTGACGTGTATTGAACGTGTGGCGTGATTTGTTTTCTCTTGAACATTGGCAAAAATTGAACATTTCCGCTAATTTGAGCTCAATTTCAAGGTCGTTTTCTTCATGAAACTAATCAAAATCATCTCTATTTCTGTAATATGTTTTGCATTCTATCAAATGAGACCACGAAAAAGAGAATACAACCATAAATACTATATGAAAATACACCTCAAAATCAGCATTTTAATCCAAAAACATGGTCGGATTTTTATTTTTCTCATTATGCACTGCGTGCTGCAGGATTTTTTTTTCTACAGCGCACACTGACCACACAGACCCATTCTCTCACATGTTGGCCTACCAGCTTTCTCCCGTTTGATTTGAAGCCGCTAGAATTTTTGAGTATACTATATACGTCTGAAACACTGGCTCGTAAGACGCATATTTACGACTGAAACAGTCAAAGGGTTAAATGACTAGTATATATAATGTGAGTGGGGTAGCCAGATGGGTGTTACATACCTACCACACTTTGATACCTGCCTACCTTACTATTCACCTTGCACCCTATATTAAGACTCTTAAGACTAAAAATATTTCTTGGTGAGGGGCACCACTGCCTCCACAACATCAGCTTCCTTGATTTATTTTTTCTTTGCCAGGATAGAAGTGATTGTTGATTTGTTTTTGCCATACATCCTGGCAAGCTGGAGCACACACACACCACTCTCGTGGTTAATTATGTAGCAGTCGCACTCAATCAACAAGCACAAAACACAATGAATTATTGTGAAATGTTTGGATGAGCACGCAGGGTAATGTTCACTCGAGGACAAACAAAGCCACACTGACTCACGACGCTTGCGCGAGCAGGCGGACAGGTCTGGTATGCCGGCCGAAACTCAGGGCACAGTGCGAAACTCGAGACAAAATTTAACCGAAAAAAGCGATCTAAACTCGAAGTGGCTGAAGCTTGAGGCGGCCGAAACTCGGGGTTCCTCTGCATAAGATATACAGGCCTAGGTGACATCAATGACATACTCCTATATAAAAAAACCTTGTTATGCAGAGCATTTTGAGCAAATTAGATCAGTTTTGTCCCAGGATGCGACCCACACCAGTCGACTGACACCAGGTACCCATTTTACTGATGGGTGAACACCAGGTACCCATTTTACTGATGGGTGAACACCAGGTACCCATTTTGCTGATGGGTGAACACCAGGTACCCATTTTGCTGATGGGTGAACACCAGGTACCCATTTTGCTGATGGGTGAACACCAGGTACCCATTTTGCTGATGGGTGAATACCAGGTACCTATTTTGCTGATGGGTGAACAGGATCAATCCTCTGTACCGGGAGTTTGATCCCTGGACCTGAGTGTGTGAGCTGAGTGCACCAGCGATCGAGCTACAGGACACCTGTGACAGTTACTTTATCTGTGCATGGGGCTCTACATCAATAACTCATCTCAGACCACTAATAACACAACAAAAGACAGCAGTTAGAATGATAACAAATTCACACTCCAGACAACATACTCCACCAATATTCAAAAACCTAAACTTACTCACCATACAAGACATTCATACTTTTTACTGTGCCTATTACATACATAGAAAACACTATGCAAATATTAACCCACCACTCAAACTTCTCCTTACCAATTTTAACAGGACACATGACCATAACACTAGACACAGATCACTCCTCGATGTTCCCCATGTCCATCTAACACTATGTAAAAACTCAATGCATATAAAAGGCACGAAAAATTGGAATTCATTACCTGTCATTGCCAAAGAAACCCTGGAATACCGAAGAATCCTAGAATCATCACTCATCTGTATATCCTACAACTTCAACCAGAACAACGGCTTCTACAACATAGCTGAACCTATTGCCAAGAAACTTCTTCAACGCTATCCCACCTAGAACTCAAGAATGGTACACTACAGGTCCTTTAAGTCACACAATGTTTTTAACTATCACACTACTTTTAAGACTGTCACATGCAGCTTTCTCCACCTGACCCAGCATTCTCCACCTGACTGTACCCTATATATATCTCCATGTTGCTCATTTTCCAGGTAGATCTGTCTGTGACTCGATAAAGCCCACTGCGTGGGCGAAACGTTGTCAATAAAGGATCACATTATACTGCTTATGTGTTTATTTTTCCATTGTGTCGGTATTTTATACCATTTATTTCCAAAGAAACCCTGCCTGTACCCCAATTCAAAACGATGCTAAAAAACCACCTTCTCACCCAAACCTAAATGTTCAATATCAAACATTCTCAACAAAGTAGAATAATCACTTAAATGTAAAAACCTGATTAATCACTTAAATGTAAAAACCTGTTATGAATAATACATACTAAGCTAACTGTTTCTATAACATTTACATTATAATGACCACGTAAACTGTAACTGCAATGCAATTAATTGTTTTAAATTGTTATCTCACTCAATTAGTTGCATTGCTACAATTAATAAATTATTATGTTCAACTTATATTCAAACTTTATAACTTAGATACACAATTATACTTATTTTATAAATTATCAACCATAATTTTTACCATGTAGTCTACTATTAAATAGTCCTAAGAATGCCCGCAATGCACAGCATATTAGGGGCTTTTGGCATGTACATCTCATTTATACCTATGTATCATGTCTACCTAACTATGTATCATTGTACCATGTCTAAATAAACTATGATTATTATTATTATTATTATTATTATTATTAATATTATTATTATTATTATATATCAGTACAGTATTCAAAAGTTATGTAATAATAATAATAATAATTTACTTTAACATGATACAATGTTTATACAGAGATGGTGACATTTAGTTTTGTATGCAGAAATTCCATAGTCGTGCAAGCTTAAGCCTAACTTAAGACTACAGTGACAAGAACTAATTAATTGCTTATATATAAAGATATTAAGGGTTTATAAACAATAAATTTAGGAATTACAAGGAAAACAAAGCAGACAATTATTACTTAAGGTTGTACTAGTAAGTAAAGTAAAGTAAATTTTATTTCATTGCAGATTACATGGTATTGGTAGTTACAATGTAAATTGAGTGCAAGGAGAACCACTGACATGCCATGGCATTAGGGGCAGCTTAATCTAGTAACTTAAAGACTATGTACTTAATATTAGAGCAATTTATTGAGTTTATTCTAGTTAAAAATTGTTTTCAAATTACAATATGATGAAATTTTACTGTTAAAATTATTAAATGATGATATTAGATTGTTACAGGTGTTTAGATTCTCGAATGGTAATATGGAATTGAGATTATCTTAAGGAAAATAACATTGAGCATTTTTGACATTAACTTATGAGTACAGTGGTACCCCGACTTACGATGTTATCATTTTACGTTATTTTCGATAACCGATATTTATAACGTAAAAAATGTTACTGTGACTTACGATGTTTGCTTCGTGTACCGACATTCGTACCGGACGTGTCCGCTGGCGCCCAGCTGAGCGCGCACTCCAGGAGCGTCAGTGTGCTATTGTTTACAAGTGAAGCGACCACCCACCCACACCACGCATTCATACCAGTATATTGTCATTATTCCACTGTTTTTAGTGCTTGCAACTGCTAAATAAGCCACCATGGGCCCCAAGAAAGCTCCTAGTGCCAAACCTGTGGTAAAGAATGTGCAGGGAGTGAAGCATTCATGCAGGGAATGTAGCATTTATGCAGGGAGTGTAGCAGGCATGCAGGGGGTGTAGCAGGCATGCAGGGAGTGTAGCAGGCATGCAGGGAGTGTAGCAGGCATGCAGGGAGTGTAGCAAAGATGCAGGGAGTGTAGCAGGCATGCAGGGAGTGTAGCAGGCATGCAGAGAGTGTAGCAGGGATGCAGGGAGTGTAGCAGGGATGCAGGGAGTGTAGCAGGCATGCAGGGAGTGTAGCAGGCATGCAGGGAGTGTAGCAGGCAAGCAGGGAGTGTAGCAGGATGCAGGGAGTGTAGCAGGCATGCAGGGAGTGTAGCAGGCATGCAGGGAGTGTAGCAGGCATGCAGGGAGTGTAGCAGGCAGGGGAGTGGCAGGGAGTGTAGCAGGCATGCAGGGAGTGTAGCAGGGAGTGAGCAGGCATGCAGGGAGTGTAGCAGGGAGTGTAGCAGGCATGCAGGGAGTGTAGCAGGAGTGTAGCAGGCATGCAGGGAGTGTAGCAGGCATGCAGGGAGTGTAGCAGGCATGCAGGGAGTGTAGCAGGCATGCAGGGAGTGTAGCAGGCATGCAGGGAGTGTGATGCAGGCATGCAGGGAGTGTAGAGGCATGCAGGGAGTGTAGCAGGCATGCAGGGAGTGTAGCAGGCATGCAGGGAGTGTAGCAGGCATGCAGGGAGTGTAGCAGGCATGCAGGGAGTGTAGCAGGCATGCAGGGAGTGTAGCAGGCATGCAGGGAGGTAGCAGGCATTCAGGGAGTGTAGCAGGCATGCAGGGAGTGTAGCAGGCATGCAGGGAGTGTAGCAGGCATGCAGGGAGTGTAGCAGGCATGCAGGGAGTGAGGGCATGCAGGGGGTGCAGGCATGCAGGGGGTGTAGCAAGGATGCAGGGAGTGGCAAGGATGCAGGAGTGTAGCAAGGATGCAGGGGGTGTAGCAAGGATGCAGGGAGTGTAAGGATGCGGGAGTGTGCAAGGATGCAGGGAGTGTAGCATTCAAAAAAAGGCCAGTAACCCCAGAAAAGAACTTGGTACCTGCAGTGTTAATGGAAGGATTCCCCTTCCAAACACTAGCATACTACTCCACCTTCTCCCCTCCTCCCGTCCTCCACATCAACAACTCTTCAATAAATGTAAGTGACATGTTATTGTACAATATTTACATGTGTATTTAGGTATTCTTCATTAAATTCTGTTTATTTAATGTCAAAAAGTTCTAAAAATATTTTATTTAACTACTTTTGGAAGTCTTGGACGGATTAAATTTATTTCCATTATTTCTTATGGGGAAAATTGATTCGTGTAACGATTGTTTCGCCTTAAAATATGCCCTCTCTGACGGATTAATATCGTAAGTCGGGGTACCACTGTATTTAGTTTTGGGTGAGTAGGGGTAACATAATAGTAACATATTATTAAAAATTGAGATTATCGTATAGGGAAAATAATACTAGCATTTTTCAAAGTAGCTTATAGTATGATTATTTAGTTTTGGGTGAGTAGGTGGTTTTGAGTTGAGTCTTAAATTGATTTTCAGACAAGGTTATCTTAATATTTACTGGTAATGAATTACAGATTCTGGGGCCCTTTATGTGCATAGAATTTTTACATAGGTTGATATGAACACGGGGTATATCAAAGAGGGATCTGTGTCTTGTGTTGTGGTCATGGGTCCTATTAAAGTTGGTGAGGAGAATTTTGAGCGGAGGGTTTATATTAGAGTGTAAAGTTTTATATATGTAGTAGGCACAAGAATAAGTATGAATGTTCTTTACGGTGAGTAGTTTTAGACTTTTAAATATTGGTGGAGTATGCTGTTTAGAGTGGGAATTTGTTATCATTCTGACTGCAGCCTTTTGTTGTGTTAGTTAAAAAAGAGTGGTGTCGAGTCCCTTGGTGTTGCTTGGTTGAAGGCGCTGATTAGAACCATTTATGATCTAGCCAGCACATTGTAAAATTCTAGTTTGCTATCCACATTTTGCACTTTACCTAATTTTTTTTTTAAATTTATAGTGTAACATCAAGGATTTCCTAATGTTATATATAAAGGAAATGTTGCAATTTTTAATGATTTTAAACTTAAATGACACTATGTAGGGTCTTTTTAAGAGTGTTTACTGTACAGCATTATTTAAGTACACAGTATGTACATTTTGCTTTCCTACAAACTTACAATCTCTGGTTCTCAGCTCTGCTGATTGTTTCATTGAGCTTTCTGTCTTGTGCAAGTTCAGCTATTGGGCAGTTTTTGAGATTTGAATAGTTAAAAATTATGTGAATTAGGGACTAAAGTATTTCTTGAAAACATTGCTAACCTCTACTGTGTATTGAAGTATTTAGTTTCTAACTTTCATCCTTTACTTGCTTTAGTAAAGTTTTGTACTGAAGTTTCACTGTGTTCAAAATTTATTTTCTTACTTTTTTGTGGTGTTTTCAGTGTAGTCAAGCTTCTCAAATTTATGGATGAGTACATTCCTAATATGTAATTTGCAAATTTGAGGGACTGGCTGTAATATGGTACTTTATATTAAACCTTTATATTAAAGCTGAGTGCTCAGTTCATAGAAAAACCATCTTGATAAGTGCACCTGGGCTTTCATTTATATTAAATTTTGTTAAAAAATACCTACTCGATTTGATGTAAATTTACATATCTTGAATATAAAATGCCTTGTATAGCAAATGCAACCTGCTTATCCAGACTCCCCATCAGCATTCATACTTTGCACTTCTTATCTCCACCATATTTCTACTCCAGAAATTATATTAACTCAGTACAGTTTTGTGTTACTCTCTCCCATAATATCATTGCTGTTTTAATGTACATGGGCCAGGCAGAGCCTGGCCCATGGCCGGGCTCAAGAGTAGAGAAACTCTCGAAACTCTTCAAAGGTAAGATTACTGAATGTAATGATTATCTTCAGACTTCTTAATTATATTAAGCTAAACTGTGTTAAGTAATTTTAAGTTCTAGTTTCTGTGAACAATGTTCTCTTAACCACAGGCTTTCCAAAATGCTTGAAATGAACATCACTTAATTTTGTAATACATACAGTGGACCCCCGCCTAACGAACACCCCAGAAATCGTACAATTATGTAAGTATAATATTGTAAGTGCTTATGGAAGTGTATTTTGGGGTCTGAAATAGACTAACCTACGTGACATTATTTCTTAAGGAAGTAAATTCATTCGGTAATGGCACTTGGGGGCAGGCTTCTGGAATGAATTTTGTTCGTTAGGCGGGGTTCCACTGTAGTTGTATTTATTTTTAGATAATTTTTCACATTGGTCATTTAAAAAAAAATCTGAATTATAAATTTCTAAATTTTTCCATTTTAAATCTTATTATAATTTTTTATACAGGACCCCAGGTGGAGTTACATGGCTAAACTCAAGACAGATGAAAAGAGATATCAGCTGTCTCGTAAGTTATGGAAGAGCATTGTTGTGCGGACCCCAACATAAATATTACCTATAACGGCTGCTCGAGAAGGTGGAGAGCTCAGCGGAAGACCTCTGGTATTGTATTGATCTTTAACAAATGTTTTTGTCTTCATTGTGCTATATTGTGTTTAATACTTCTTCTTTCAACAAACAAATATCCCCCCGAAGCAGGGTTTTCCCAACGCGTTTTTGGGCCAACTTGGACCATTTACAAAGTCACATAACAAAAAAGGGGAGAAAGGGGGGGTATATATCGCCAGCGAAAAGGCGGGACAAAAGGTAGTAAGAAAAGGGGGAAGAGAGGTGGGTTGAGTGGAGTGGTCAAAGACTAGGACAAGGGAGCTAGGAGCCCACAAAAGGGGAGGAACAAGAACCGAGGGGGAAAAAATAATAATGGACTGTGACACAGTCTTACCCAAACTTCAATTATTATTATTATTATTATTTTTTATTATTATTATATTTCCCCCGTATCCCCGGTAATTTACACACAGTAGCCGTCATTTAGCACGATAGTTCGTTC
>WNWK01055170.1:0-11350 GCA_009830355.1 Cherax destructor
GTGAACGTTCAAGTTTCTTACTCTGTTCTTATACTAGAGATTCATTATACAGCGGCTTAATTTGTCTTCCTCTGTAGTATGTTTTCTAATGCATTTATACCATTCTGTAGTATAGCGATCCAATCTGAGCTGCATAATCTAAGTGATGCCTTACTGGTGATGTATAAAGCTTTAAAATAACTTTTGTTCTCCTGTTACTTATACTTCTTGACATAAATCCTAGTAATCTGTTAGCCTTATTACGCACACCTAGGCACTGTTGTCTACCTAGGCACTGTTGTCTACCTAGGCACTGTTGTCTTGGTTTCGGATTTTTTTTACCATGACTCTCAAGTATTTTTCACATTTTGCATGATCAAGCTCTACTTCACCTAGTTTATAACTTCGAGGGTTATTTTTCATTTCCAAGGAACAGGATTTTACAATTGACCACATTGAACCACATGAGCTTAATTCGTTCACATCCTGAAGTTCAGTAGAATCCTCATCAGAATCTATTATTCGGCTTATTTTTGTGTCATCAGTGAATTTACTCATGTCGCTTGTTATTTCTTCATCAAAAGGTCATTTATGGAAATTATGAAAAATAATACAGAGAAACGGTGGAAGATGAAGAGGAGTTTAAGGTAATCAGTCCATCAATCTTGGTAAATTTGCAGCATATTCACGGACATTGAGCTTATATTCTACAAACAGATGAGGTGGAGTAGTGGTAGGCGGAGTCACAGTGAAAAAATCCTACTAATGGAAGTAGGCTGGGCCAATAGGTTAGGCAAGCTTTGAAGAATTCCCTGCATCAAGATCCCAAGATGTTGTGTCTGCAAGGACTGACGAAGCCAATAGCTGGCGAAACGTCTCCAAAATAAAGATTCCCAAGTGTTGCACAAGTGTCTAATTTATCATATTGGATTACCTTTATAATTGTTCTCTGCATGTTTTCCAGCGCATCTATATTCTGTAATTTGTAGACCAGAAATGAGTAGAATAATTTAACTGACTCTTTACCAAGTATTACGAAGTGTGCTGCAGTAGAAATATTGTATACAAATGCTCCTTCCTTCCGGGATTGTTTTGAAACCGGACGCGTATTATTCCTGGTCAGGCAGAGTGGCCAGGAGAGGAGTGAGGTGTGTGAGTGTCAGTGTATGGAGCGCTGCACCAAGATGTCCTAATATTTCACGGTTTGTTTTGTAACGATATTTTTTTTTGTGTGAGTTTATATCATAGGTTAGTTATTGTTTTAAGTGCTCTCATGTTTACCTGTAAGGCCCTAGTGTGCAGAGGCCTGTTTAAGTTTTGGGAGAGTACTGTATGGTGTTTTTGCCTGCTGGTAGACAGACCGGCTTACTAGCACACTAGTAGCAGTGTGCTAGTGAGCTAATGTGAGTACTGGGTGAAGGTGAACTGAGTGCGGTGATGTTGGCTGTAGTAAAGTAGATTGTAGGTTGTATATATGTTACTATTAATATTTTATATCTTTGTATAGGTGAGTTTTAATGTCCTTCCTCATAATACATTGAACATTTAAATGTATGTGTCATAATTTGTATGAAGGTACATGCTGGCTCCTAAAGGGTAAATCCTGGTATGTATGTCTAAGAGCATGCATATTATTTAACATTGAAAAAGAAACCACTCTAGGGTCAGCATGTACCTTCATACAAATTATAAAGCATAAATTTAAATGGTCAGTGTATTATGAGGGACATAAAAACTCACCTATACAAAGATATAAAATATTAATAGTAACATATATACAACCTACAATCTACTTTAATACAGCCAACATCACCGCACTCAGTTCACCTTCACCCAGTACTCACATTAGCTCACTAGCACACTAATACTAGTGAATAAAACAAAATATATAATTTATAAACAGGGAGGCTCCATGACACCCTCACCCCCTTTCTGCCGGTCTGTCTATCAGCAGGCAAAAACACCACACAGTACTCTCCCAAAACTTAAACAGGCCTCTGCACACTAGGGCCTTACAGGTAAACATGAGAGCACTTAAAACAATAACTAACTTATGGTATAAACTTACAAAAAAATACACCATCCCTTCAAAACAAACCGTGAAATATTATCTTGGTGCAGGCACTGCACTCCATAAACTGACACACACACACACCTCACTCTCCTCTCCTGGCCACTCTGCCTGACCAGGAATAATACGCGTCCGGTTTCAAAACAATCCCGGAACTATGGAGCATTTTTATACATTATTTTTACTGTAGCACACAGCGTAATACCAAGGATATATAAAGTTAGGTTATTGCTAACACAGGTGATATTTTGTGAGCCTCTTAACACTTGTTCGGGAATAAGTCAGCAAACTTCTCAACTAGGCAGCGCAGAGATAAATTTTTAATCCGTATATTCCTTCACCAAACTCTATATTAGTATTTACACTACAGAGAATATTTACAAGATTGTATATACGAGCAAGAGCCACTGTCAGAACATTCCTCGACCAGAGGTAAAGAAAGCCTGCCTTTTCTGCTCCACCAGATGAAGACATGGCGTCACAGAGTTGGTGGGCTATCACGTGATTTACTGATGAACCAGCAAATAGCATAAGAGTGGAGCTCCGACTGTTATATTCTTAACTGCTGGTTCACTGGTCGGGAGGGCATGTCACAATGGGTATGGGGCATACTTTGAATAAATTGTAACATACTCTTCGCATGCCAAAGAATTACCTGAGGATTCGTATAATTTATACTTGTTGATATGAAGCCAGAATTCTATTAGCTTTTTGCGAACGCTTAAGCACTGTTTTCTTGGGTTTTCATTACTGCTAAATAGAATTCCTAATTTTTTTCGCAATCAGTTTTAGATCTACAATATTTATTGTATAAGAGCCATAATTATTTTATCTTCCCAGTTTCAGACGCTGAGGATGTAAATGATTTAAAAAGTCAACAAGTAGAAGAATGAGACACTTGTGCAACATTTGGGAATCTTTAATACTGAAATGGTTCGACATCCAGTTGCTTCTTCAGTCAATTACACACACACAAAAAAAACGGTGGTAGATGAGTTTGAGGTAATTAGTCCCTAAGCCTGGGACACTGAACTACACATGCAACTTCTTCAACCACGACATCAACTTTTCCAGATCATGCTAAGAGTCAAATTATTGTCTGGAAAGTGTGCATAGGACTGCCTACTTTGTCCCAAAGTTCGAAGGCTCGAGTGTCTTCCGGCCTGCGATAAATACTTGTAAATATTTCTCTTGATCCGCGAAGTCTAAACATATAAATATAAATATTGTCTTGCCTTGTAACCTGAAACGGCGAGTTTGGCCTAAAAACCGATTTTTATTCTGCCGAATAAACAGATAGATTTTTTTTTTGCCTTAACTACACAAAATTCAATCCAAGCGGAATGAAAAAAAACGTATTATTGATTTTAAGTAAGTTCGGCTTATTATGCTGAATAGGCAAACCCCATTAAAAATTAAACTTTTCCCAAAATTCTTATTCAGAAAAATAGATAAAAAAAAGTCATTGACAATAATATAAAGATTTTTATTATGGGACCAAATCTAACCTAACTTGAATAACGTCTTTTTTAGCTAAATTCTGCTATATATATCAATATCAATATAATTTTTTTTAATAATATTCAAAATCAATGAAATGTATATATATTTTTTTCACAATGCATAGATTGAATTTCACAGTTATGGCAAAAAATTCTCTCAAATTATTCGGCAGACGACACCCTTAATTTTTAGGCCAAACTCGCCTGTTCAGCTTATTCTGCTTTAAATATGTCGTGCCGAATAAGTAAAATTGGTCAATTAGCAAGAATTCATTTAAAAGTAAGTCCTTTCTAAAATGTTCTCTTATAAGTTTAATGACATTTTTTTCATTTATGTTAATGTAAAAATGAATATTTTTTTACCAAAAGAACCTTAGAAAACTTACCTAACCTTATTATAACAAGTGCATTTAATTTATCCTAATCAAACTAAATATATTTTAGATAAATTTACAGTAATTTAAAGTAATTTAAAAAAAAAAAAAACTAAACAGATCACAGCTAAGAGACTTAACAATCCCTGGCTAACACCCAGCATCCTTAAATCCATTAACAAAAGGCACCAATATGAAAAACAATACAGAAGGGGTCTAATAACCAGAGAACAATCCAAACGCTACTCATCAACCCTTACCAGCCTGATAAGGAGATCAAAAAAATTGTATTATGAGAACAGACTCCAGAACATAAAAGGTGATATGAAAAAGACCTGGAAGACCCTATCTGCAATTCTAGGACATAATAAGATAGCGAAAAACAACACCATCAAATTATCAAGAGCAGATGAACCCCTACTCTCACCTACTGAGACAGCAAACAGACTTAATGTTTTCTTCTCCACCATAGGAAAGAATCTAGCAAGAAAAATCCCAAGCTCAAACACCCGTCCAACAGACTACCTCACAAACACCTACCCTAATACGCTATTCCTAGCTCCTACCAACCCAATTGAAGTCTCGCTCATAATCAACACCCTTAAAAACAAGGCAGGAGACATAAACAGCCTACCAACTTTTATGTACAAAAAAGCTTCACAGGTACTGTCACCAATTATAGCAACACTATTCAATAAATCCATTGAAGCCTCTACCTTTCCATCAATTCTCAAAATAGCTAGGGTCACCCCGATCCACAAAGGAGGTGATCAAACAGACCTGAATAATTATAGACCAATTTCTAATTTACCATTGCTTTCTAAAATCTTCGAAAAATTAATTCATAGACAAATCTATTCCTACCTCGTCTCACACAATGTACTCAACCCCTGTCAATTTGGATTCAGGACAAACAAGAGCACAAACGATGCTATTACGCACATGTTGGAGTTAATATATACAGCACTTGAGAAAAAGAAGTCCCACTGGGAATCTTCATTGATCTCCGCAAAGCTTTTGATACAGTCGACCATGATTTACTGCTCACAAAATTAGCACACTATGGTATAAGGGGCACCCACTCAACTACCTAAAATCATACCTCACCAACAGAAGCCAATACGTGTACACAAATGGAGCGAACTCTTCCACACAACCAATTACAGTCGGAGTCCCTCAAGGAAGTGTCCTGGGGCCACTCCTATTCCTCATTTACATAAATGACCTACCGAATGCATCACAACTACTCAAACCCATTTTATTTGCAGATGACACAACATATGTCTTCTCTCACCCAAATCCAGTTATACTGGCCAACACTGTTAATGCCGAATTACAGAAAATATCAACATGGATGACGACTAACAAGCTTACTCTCAATACTGACAAGACCTACTTCATACAGTTTGGAAGCAAAGCCACAAATGTTCCACTTAACATAACACTCAATGGTACACCCATCACAAGACTCACAGAGGAAAATTCCTAGGAATCCACCTTGACAGTAGCCTTAAATTCCAAACACATATACAACAAATTTCCAAGAAAATCTCGAAGACAGTAGGCATATTATCAAAGATACGCTATTATGTACCTCAATCAGCTCTCCTTGCACTATATCATTCACTTATCTACCCGTATCTCACCTATGGAATCTGTGCATGGGGATCAACAACGTTAAATCACCTTAGACCACTCATAACACAACAAAAGGCCGCAGTCAGAATGATAACAAATTCCCACTCTAGACAGCATACTCCACCAATATTCAAAAGTCTCAAACTACTCACCGTAAAGAACATTCATACTTACTCTTGTGCCTACTACATATATAAAACTTTACACTCTAATATAAACCCTCTGCTCAAAACTCTCCTCACCAACTTTAATAGGACCCATGACCACAACACACGACACCGATCACTTTTTGATATACCCCGTGTTCATATCAACCTATGTAAAAACTCTATGCACATAAAGGGCCCCAGAATCTGGAATTCATTACCAGTAAATATTAAGATAATCTTGTCTGAAAATCAATTTAAGACTCAACTCAAAAACCACCTACTCACCCAAACCTAAATGATCATGCTATAAACTACTTTGAAAAATGTTCATTGTTACTTTCCTATACGATAATCTCAATTTGTAATAATATGTTACTATTATGTTACCCCCTACTCATATTATAAGTTAATGTCAAAAATGCTCAATGTTATTTTCCTTAAGATAATCTCAATTCCATATTATCATTCAAGAATCTTAACACCTGTAACAATCTAAGATCTAATATCATCATATAAAAATTTAAACAGTAAAATTTCATCATATTGTAATTTTGAAAATAATTTTTAACTAGAATAAACTCAATAAATTTCTCTAATATTAAGTACATAGTTTTTAAGGACTAGAATAAGCTGCCCCTAATGCCATGGCATGTCAGTGGCTCTCCTTGCACTCAATTTACATTGTAACTTCCGATACCCATGTAATCTGCAATGAAATAAAATTTGTTTGTTTGTTTGTTTGTTTGTAATAAACAAACAGTGATTTTTTTTTTTTCGTTATGTTCAGAATGATTTTTGCGAAATTATTGCATACACAAATTTTCGCTTCCCTTATTCGGTAAGAAGGGCGTTACTATTTAAGCGAAAATCGCAAGTTTTACCTATTCGGTACGACATATACATGTGACATCATGATCCATACAAGACGGCATGTGAAGATGAGTACCATTCTTAACGAGATTCAAGAAAATTTGTAATCGATTAGGCATCATAATATCTTATCTGAAACGAAGATATCGACAAGGAAACGACAGGAATCCGAAGTCAGTACCTGACCAGCCGGGTTGTGGTTCGTACGTAAGTTTGCGTGCACCCAGCAACAACAGCCTGGTTGATCAGGCCCTGATTCACCGCGAGGCCTGGTGATGGATCGGGCCACGGGGGGGTTGACCCCCCAGAACACCCACCAGTTATGCGCGACCCATATGTTAGCAGGGTGTAAACATCGGTTGGTGTAGACTTACACTTCAATAAATCCACCATACCACACTTAATTAGCAAACGCAGATAGGTTAAATGCTCTCAAAGCTGTTGTTGCTGGCTGCAACCCCAACTATGGTGGTAATGTGAGAATGATGTACATAGCCTATGTTAGATCCACACGTACTTCGCCCATATCAGCTAAGGAAAATTCTCTCCAGCCCTTGGAGTTAATGCAAAATATAGCTCTCAGAATAGTTCTTAACTGTCCTAAATTTACCAAGGTTTTTAATATGAGGAAAGAGCTTGGTGTTGCTAGTATCGGTGATAGGATTATCGAGATTAACAGTGTACTTGATAATAGTATTTTAAGAAATGAAATTCACACTGGGTTGGGAAGCAAACAATTATATTAAATTCTATAACATGCACTGACTGTATCACCGTGATTATTTAATGCCACACATCTGCAACCTCCCAAGAAGTTCCTTACTAGTAATCCCTTAATCACTTGTAAAAGCAACTGTTCAAGAAGAAATCTCTCGCTTAACTATTAAAAATAATTTGCCACAAGTTATAACCGGTTGATAGATCTAAGCAGGAGTCTACTGGCAGGGCTGCATCTGCTCTTGTTGCCACCTTCCTAATTAACAACGATGAGAACTTTAAGTTATGCATAGAATTAACAACTGGACGTCTACACTGCAAACTGAATTGTTTGTCATGCTAATGGTGCTAAAGCTAACTTATGACACTGAGCTTGACCTTATAATTATTACTGATTCTATGTCATCACTGAACGTTCTTGACTCACATAATGTTCACTGAAGAAACCAGATATAGATTCTAAAAAAATTCCGGGATTAAGGAATTAATGGTTCCGGGGGCAAACGCCCCCGCGGCCCGGTCCGTGACCAGGCCTCATGGTGGATCAGGGCCTGATCAACCAGGCTGTTACTGTTGACTGCACGCAACCCGAAGTACGAAACACAGCCCGGCTGGTCAGGTACTGGCTTTAGGTGACCGTCCAGTGCCTGCTTAAGGACAGCCAGGGGTCTATTGGTAATCCCCCTTATGTATGCTGAGAGGCAGTAGAACAGTCGTGGGCCCCTGACACTTATTGTGTTGTCTCTTATCGTGCTAGTGGCACCCTGCTTTTCATTGCGGGGATGTTGCATCGTCTGCCGAGTATTTTGCTTTCATAAGGAGTGATTTATGTGTGTAAGTTTGGTGCTAATCCCACTAGGATTTTCCAAGTGTATATAATCATGTATCTCTCCCTCCTGCGTTCTAGGGAGTACAGGTTTAGGAACTTCAAGCGTTCCCAGTAATTGAGGTGGTTTATCGCAGTAATGTGTGCCATGAAGGTTCTCTGTACATTTTCTAGGGCAGCAATTTCACCTGCCTTGAATGGTGCAGTTAGTGTGCAGCAATATTCCAACCTAGATAGAACAAGCGACCTGAAGAGTGTCATCATGGGCTTGGCATCCCTGGTTTTAAAGGTTCTCTTTATCCATCTTGTAATTTTTCAAGCAGATGCGATTGATACAATGTTATGGTCTTTGATGGTGAGATCCTCTGACATGATCACTCCCAGGTCTTTTACATTAGTTTTTCGATCTATTGTGGGGTTGGAATTGGTTTTATACATCGATGTAGTTTTAATTTCCTCACTTTTTCCATAACGGAGTAATTACTCATTATTGAACTTCATATTGCTTTCTGCAGCCCATTTAAAGATTTGGTTGATGTTTGCTTGGAGTCTTGCGATGTCTTCAATGGAGGACACTGTCATGCAAATTCGGGAGTCATCTGCAAAGGAAGACACGGCGCTGTGGCTTATATCCCTGTCTATGTCAGTTATGAGGATGGGGAACAAGATGGGAGCGAGTACTGTGTCTTGAGGGACAGAGTTTTTCACCGTAGCAGCCTCAGACTTTACTCTGTTTACTACTACTCTTTGTGTTCTATTTGTTACTAAATTATAGATACATTTACCAACTTTTCCTGTTAATCCTTTATCACGCATTTTGTGTGCTATTACACCATGGTCACACTTGTCAAAGGCTTTGCAAAGTCTGTGAATATTTCATCTGCATTTTGTTTGTCTTCTAGAGCATCCAGGACCTTGTCGTAGTGGTCCAGTAGTTCGGACAGACAGGAGCGACCTGCTCCAAACTAGTGATGTATCGGATATTTGCATCTGCATCTGCGGAACATCTGCACAATTTCTTACATCCTCATCCGCATCCGTAAAATGAGTAAGACATCCGTATACACATCCGCATACCGGATATCTAATTTTTCACATCCGATACATCCTACTCTAAACCCATGCTGCCCTGGGTTGTGTAACTGATGGGTATCTAGATGGGTGGCGATCTTGCTTCTTAGAAACCTTTCAAAGATTTTTATGATATGGGACGTTAGCGCAATTGGTCTGTAGTTCTTTAGTAATTGCTTTACTGCCATCTTTGTGGAGTGGGGCTATGTCTGTTGTTTTTAGCAGCTGTGGGACGACACTGTGTCCATGCTCCCTCTCCATAGGATGTTAAAAGCATATAGCTTATGCAGTTCTTGGGGCAGAGTGCATGGACATGTATTTATCGTCTTTTTGAAGTCACTTGGCTTCCGGATAATATCAGATAGGTTTGTGTCTACCAAATTCTGTGTCTCTCTCTTAAAAATTCATTTAGGTCTTCGACTCTCAGTCTGTTAGCGGCTCGCTAAAAACCGAGTCATATTGGGACTTGAGTAGCTCACTCATTTCCTTGCTGTCATCTGGGTAGGATCCATCTCGTTTAAGTAGGGCCCAATACTGATGTTGTTCTCGACTTTTGATTTGGCATAAGAAAATAAATACTTTTGTTTTCAATTTCAATTATGGCTTTTAGTTCTTCCTGCATTTCTTGACTCCTGTAAGATTCCTTTAGCTTTAGTTCGATGTTTGCTATTTCATTGACCAATGTCTCCTACGTATTCAGATATATTAGCTTTTTAGCCGCTCTTTTATTCGCTATCTTAAAAATTATGTGCTTTATTGTTTATTTATTGAGGAATGTAGATATAAACGGTATAAGAACATAAGTATGTGATATGTCAAGGTATCTTATAAATGAAAATAAGATACAAGATATTTTTAGCAAGTTTCCTAAATCTGGTTACAGCAGATAAGTGAACTGTAGATATAAATCCAGATGTACTCCAGTAAACACTTATGGGGCCACCTAGTTCCTAGATTTTCTCAGTATCCATATCCTCTTGCGCTACCGTCCACAGGATGGACATGGGGTGATATACACTAGCGCTTCGGCGGCAAAATCTAAAATCTTGAAAGTATTTGAATCATTTTAAAATAAGACTACTTCTATGGAGCAAATGTGAAGGAAGTGAATGAAGCAGAATGAAGTCGATGGTTGTAAAAAGGAAAAGAGGTAAAAATATTATGAATAAAGTACTGAAACAAATGGTGATGCTTTATAATTATGCATAAATAAAGAAAAGGTGCATAAGAATAAGAAGAACCAGGTCTACTTCCATGTAAAAAAAAATAGGATCAATTTAAAAAAAAATTAAGAAATAAAACTGTTGAGTACAATATTTGTACATTTGACTCAATTTTTGTTATAGTTACTGGAGGGAGAGAAGTCTTTATAGCAGAGGGACTGAAACGATTTGGAAAATATTAAAATATGTTTTTAAATTGTTTAACTTGCAGCAGATAAGTGAGCAGCGCTTATATATTGGAAAGGAAATTTTTTATATTTACGAATTTGTGAAAGCATATGAGAGAGAAGAGCAGTGAGCCATGTGATGCGTGTCACAGACGAATGAAATTTATTATAAGAATGCAAAGAAGAGGACAGTAGTCTTAGCTAAGGAAGTGTCATGTCACTTTCGTTGAATTAATGGAGACCTCGTTGTAAGTGACTGAGTCCTGGAAAATAAAAAAACATAAGAGTATAATGTATCCTTTATTGAAACGTTTCGCCCACGCAGGGGGTTTATCGAGTCACAGACAGATCTACCGGAAAATGAGAACATGAATATATAGGGTATAGTCAGAGAAGACACTGCTGAGAAGAGATACATAGTCCTTCCCACCAACTCCATTTCCAAAACACGTTTCCAACATTTTTCTAAGACTCATTCCGAGTATCCCCCTACATCCACCACCATCAAGGACATTACCAGTAACAGACAGGAAAACTTCAATCCACGGCAGGTTACAAATCCCTTTAAGGCTGAAATTATACGTTGGCGAAACATCCGAGACCCCAAACACGCATTTCAGAACACCAGTACGCAGGCAGATCTGACGACTCAAGAAAGCCTGTGTTCAACACCGAAATTTACACAACCATTTAATCAACTACAGAAACGCAAGACTCATCGCCAGAGAAGACAACACCAATACCGAAGAATCCTGGAATTTCA
>WNWK01055171.1:0-11349 GCA_009830355.1 Cherax destructor
GTGATGTCAGAAAGGCATTTCTCTCAATTCTGTGGCACTCCAAAAAAATCATTTGGTTTTGATTTTCAGTCTGGTTAGTGGCCCCAAAGACTGAGTCATACTGGGATTTAAATAACTGACTCTTTTCCTTCTTATCTTGAGGCCCATCCTTTTAAAAGGGGGCCCCAAATTGGTTTTTTTCTGACTTTGTTTTTGAAAAAAAAATCTTGGGTTTTTTAATTTTTTTTGGGTTTTAGTTTTTCCCCGTGTCTCTTGTTTCCCGAAGATTCCTTTATTTTTAATTGATGTTTGCTATTTCTCTGACTAGTGTCTCCTACGTATTTCAGAATTTGGCCCCCTGTAGTTGCCCCGTTATTTTTCCCTTTCCCTGATAGGGCGCCTCTTTTTCTAGTTTCATTTCCCCCCCTTTTTCCCTTTAAAGGAATTTGCCTTGACAAACCTCAAGTACCACAAGTTAATTTGTTCTAGACATAGATTGGGATCCGTGCTGTTACAATCTTCCCAGTTTATTCATTTGGGACTTGGTTTACTTGGTCCCCCCTTTTGTGTTTGTTATTGGAATTTTGGGATAAAGTCCCACGGCTGATCACATTTTGTTGTTTGGGGGCCCCCGCATGCATTTCTGGACCTCTATTATGTTGTGACTGAAATTTTTTTGATATGATGACATTTCGTATCAGATCATCAGTTGGTGAAGATGAGGTCCATTTCAATTTTGGGGCTTATTTTGCTGGTTTAATGAACTTGGTATAGGGAAAAAAACAAAATGAACAAGAAAGAAGAAAGTGGGTTTTCTGAACTTTTTTTATACTTGGGATAGGGAGAAATAAGATGGAGAATTGAGATTAGTTGCAAGTGCAGGAAATATTGATTTTTTTGCATTAACTGAGATGTAGTTTAAAAAAAAAAAATGGGGAATGCCTGCTGAAGTAAATTCGGGGTTTTTAAATTGTTCCAAATATACAGAAGTATGGGGAAAGGGGGGGGTGGCATTCTATGTCGGATCATTTAAATTTTGAAAAAAAACGGGTATAAAGTCTGAAAAAACATAAAGTCTCTGGGGATAAAATTTTTGAGAGGGGGTGAAAATTGTTTTTAGGCGTGATATACTGTCTTCCAAACTTAAATGGGAACAAGGAAACTACTTTGGGAGGGAAATTGTTAGGCCACAAGGCACGATAACGTAGTAATTCTGGGGGGCTTTAACTTTAGTCAGATTGATTGGAATTTCTTGACAGGTAATTTAGAATCAAACACTTTTTAGAAGAGTTCAGGATTGTTTTTGAAGCAGTTTGTAACAGAACCTACAAGGAGAAATAACCACTTGACTTGGTTCTGGCAAACAAGGAATCCCTTGTTAATAATATAGAAATTACAGACAAACTCGGCACAGTGACCACAAGTCAATTACCTTTAGCATTGAATGGATGTATGATAGTTGAAAATTCCTAACAGTCCCAGACTTTCGCTAGCAGATTATAATGGGCTTAGATAACACTTATCAACTGTGGACTGGGGTAACAGGAGAGCTATCAATATGACAGCTTTCTTAACTCTATACAGGCAGACCAAAGAACATTTATCCCATATAAAGAAATTAGATCAAGTAAAAATGACCCAAAATGGATGAATAATAGGCTCAAATATCTTTTAGGGCAAAAGAAAGGAATTTATAGGCGCATAGAGGTGAGGGTCATCTTATAAATCAGTATACTGACATTAAGAGGGACGTTAAAAGGGAATAAGAAAAGCTAAACGGACTATGAAATTAAAGTTGCTTGGGATTCAAAAACTAACCCAAAAAGTTTTTTCCAGGTTTATAAAACAAAAGTTAGGATAAGATAGGTACCCTTAAAAATAACTCTGGGCATCTTACTGACAAGGAGAATGATATGTGCTCTATTTTTAATAATTATTTTCTCTCAGTTTTCACACAGGAAAACACTAATAATATCCCAGTAATTAATTTTTTATAGTCGCCCTGAAGAAGATAAATTATGTAATATCACAGTCACTAGCGAAATGGTTATGAAACAACTAGACCGACTGAAACAAAATAAATCGCCGGGTCCCGATGAGCTTTTTGCAAGGGTTCTTAAGGAATGCAAAATGAAACTCTGTGAACCAATATCTAACATTTTTAATTTATATCTTCAAACAGGTGTAGTGTCTGATATGTGGAAGATGGCTAATGTAATTCCTATTTTTAAAGCAGGGGACAAGTCACTACCGTCAAATTACCGCCCAATAAGCCTAACCTCAATTGTAGGCAAATTACTAGAGTCAATTATAGCTGATATTATTAGAAGCCATCTAGATAAACATAATTTGATTAATGAGACTCAGCATGGATTCACGAGGGGCCGTTCCTGCCTATCTAATTTATTAACCTTCTTTAGTAAAGCTTTTGAGGCTGTTGATCACGATAAAGAATTCGATATTGTTTATTTAGATTTTAGTAAGGCTTTTGATAGAGTACCGCACCAGAGACTGTTAAAGAAAGTGGCAGCTCATGGCATTGGGGGAAAAGTGCTGTCATGGATCGAGTCATAACTCACCAATAGGAAGCAGAGAGTGTGCATAAATGGGGTTAAATCGAGTGGGGATCTGTAACAAGTGGTGTACCACAGGGTCAGTCTTAGGCCCGCTGTTGTTTATAATATATATCAATGACCTTGATGAGGGAATTACTACTGATATGAGCAAATTCGCTGATGACACAAAGATAGGTAGGATAATTTATTCAAACGTAGTTGTCAGGGAACTTCAGGAGAATTTAGACAAACTCAATTCCTGGTCAGAAAAGTGGCAGATGCAGTTCAATGTAGATAAATGCAATGTTCTGAAGCTCGGGAGTGTCCATAACCCAAGCACTTATAAGTTAAATAACGTAGAACTTAGCCATACAGATTGCGAAAAAGGGCTTGGGGGTTATGGTAAGCAGCAACCTTAAACCAAGACAGCAATGCCTAAGCGTACGTAATAAGGCAAACAGATTACTGGGATTTATATCAGAAGTGTAAGCAACAGAAGTCCAGAGGTTATATTACAGCTTTATACATCGTTAGTAAGGCCTCATCTAGATTACGCAGCTCAATTCTGGTCTCCATATTACAGAATGGATATTAATTCGTTTGAAAATATTCAGCGTAGAATGACTAAATTAATAAGAACATAAGAACATAAGAATGGAGGAACACTGCAGAAGGCCTACTGGCCCATACAAGGCAGATCCTTGTCAAAACCACCACTACCTAAGAATTTACTCCCGTACTCACGACACCAATCAAACCCAGGCCCTCCCACTCATATATTTGTCCAATCTCTTTTTAAAGCAAGCCAAGGTCCTAGCCTCTATCACCCTACTCAGAAGATTGTTCCACACATCTATAATTAAAATTACAAATTAGACACATATGCAACACTTGGGTATCTTTATTGAGGAAACGTTTCGCCACACAGTGGCTTCATCAGTCCAATACAAAGTAGAAAGGTGTAAGGAGAGGAGGAGTTTGAGGTTATCAGTCCCTCGGCCTGGAGTCGATGTGTTCAGTCCATCAATCTTGTTAGAAGTGTAGCACAAGGCCGTAGAGGTAGCTTATATGCTGTAGTCAGGTGAGGTGAAGCAGGAGGAGGCGGGGTCATAGTGGTACCATCCACTATTCTAAGTAGGTCTTCGTCCAAAGGTTGGACAAGTGTTGAAGAATTCGTTTGTATCAAGATCCCAAGATGTTGCTGTGTCAGACAGGATGTAGATGAATGGTTCAGAGAACCGACAAGTTATAATTCTTCAACACTTGTCCAACCTTTGGACGAAGACCTACTTCGAATAGTGGATGGTACCACTATGACCCCGCCTCCTCCTGCTTCACCTCACCTGACTACAGCATATAAGCCACCTCTACGGCCTTGTGCTACACTTCTAACAAGATTGATGGACTGAACACATCGACTCCAGGCTGAGGGACTGATTACCTCAAACTCCTCCTCTCCTTACACCTTTCTACTTTGTATTGGACTGATGAAGCCACTGTGTGGCGAAACGTTTCCTCAATAAAGATACCCAAGTGTTGCATATGTGTCTAATTTATAATTAAAATTACATTCACCTGTAAGACGTAGAATGAGGGGAGACATGATCGAGGTATACAAGTGGAAAATGGGTATTAACAAAGGGGATATAAATAAGGTCTTGAGGATATCTCTCCAAGAGAGAACCCGCAATAATGGATTCAAATTAGATAAGTTTAGATTTAGAAAGGATATAGGAAAGTATTGGTTTGGAAATAGGGTAGTTGATGAGTGGAACAGTCTGCCTAGTAGGGTTATTGAAGCTAGGACCTTGGGTAGTTTCAAATTTAAGTTGGATAAATTCATGAGTGAGAGGGGTTGGATTTGAGTGGGAATTGCACATGAGTAAATAGAATTATCAAAGCTTATTTCTTGGGTAGCATTGAAGATTGGGTTGAACAAATATTCTGTTAGTGGGATGGAATGTGAAGGACCTGCCTAGTATGGGCCAACAGGCCTGCTGCAGTGTTCCTCATTTCTTATGTTCTTATGTGGGTCTCTGTAAAGGCTACAAACATCGCGTTTGACTCCTCTAGAAGTCCACTAATGAAAGGCATTTTGTAGTTGGTGGATGGCTTAAGGCTCTGTATATTAGCAAATATAAATAAATTCGTGTTGTGTGTTTGTTGGGGGAATCGAATCGAGGACTCACAGGTAAGGAACCACTAGGGGTGAGGTTGTGAAGAACTTCTTTTCCTTCACAGGACAGTCGCTGGTGTTGTGTAAATACGAGTAACAGGTCCAACAGTGAGAAATGTAGTGGAATCTCTCAGCTTCGATGCAGGTGGGGCTGATGAAGTAATAATAAATAGCAAGACCGTCAGCCAATGCAGTGGCAGCCATGTTGACATCGGTGAACGTGACCTTGAGCATGGAGGAAGCTGTAGGTATTTTCATGATGCTCTCCACTGTGGCCCATGAGTTTTGATCTTCAATGGATGTCTTGAGTTCATCGATAGGTTGAATTGTAAGAAGCTTATCAAGTTTCTTGGAAATAAATGGTATAAAATACCGACACAATGGAAAAATAAACACAAAAGCAGTATAATGTGATCCTTTATTGACAACGTTTCGCCCACGCAGTGGGCTTTATCGAGTCACAGACAGATCTACCTGGAGCTTGGAGCTTGATTGACCAGAGCGTCGGTAAGATGGGGAAGGAAGAAGGATGGGTAAGGATGGAAATTGGGAAATAGGTGGGAGGGGAGAGGGGGAGGTTAGGGTTATAAAGGTAAGTGGCCTATCCACTTTGGCGCAACATAATAAGTGTGTGTGTATGTAGAGTAATACATAAGTAAATTTTATGAGGAGGATATGCCTTCACCCCATCAGTTGCACACAGGTATACTACTGTATCACAGCATGACACCGAGTTGGGAGAATGCATACTATTTATAGTAATCTTTTTTTTTTTTTTTTTTTTCAGGAAAGGCTGCCGCAAAATGTGGTAGTTTCTGGGCATTCGGTGTTGATGGTGGTTAGCCCGGTACTGGACGAGCAGTTTCAACAGGTGGTAGTTGTAGGGCTTTTGATGTTGTTGGTAGCTAGCCCGGAGTTGTTCAAGCAGTTTCTGAGGTGGTGTCCTAAAATAGGAAGGTCGTAGGTGTTACAATGGTAGTTGTAAGATGTAGTTTGGAAAAGGTAGGTCACCCATAAATGGGGAGTATTTATCTATGTTGTTGAACATAGACTGGGACTGGTGGTACCCACTCTTCTGGTTCGACGGGGAGATCACTCAGGATTCTGGGTCGTGGGTAGTTGTCATTGTGGATGTAGCGTCTAACTCTTTGCTGCAGAGTCATTCTTTGGGTTCGGTGGGGAGGTGTGGTGATGACATAGTCGGTTGTGTTTACCGGTTGTGGGGGGTGTTCTCTATCCGGTACATATAATTCTTGCATGTCGTATAGCTGTCTTTTCGCTAGTTTATCTATCCTTACATTAATTGCATCGAGTTCTTGTTGTATATGTAGGTCTTCAGTTCTGATTCTGTCTCTTAATCTGGTCCCAGTGATAAAGCGGAGGGCTTTGTTCTGGACTCGTTGAAGCCGCAGCCTGTTGGTTTTAGTTGTAAGTGATAGTGGTACGCAAGGATATTCCAACAGAGGTCTGATCATCATCTTGTAGAGGTGCTTCTTGATGTGGGTTGGTGCTTCTTTGAATCTGAATAGTTGGCTGAGGCGGGCTTTAGCTAGATTCACTTTTTTAGAGATGTGAGAAGTGGAGTTAAGTAATCTGTCGATCTCATATCCCAGGATTTTGTTAGGGTTTCTGATACCGACCCGTGATCCTCTTATGGAGATACCTCCTTTGTCTTCTATGGTTGATGGGAGACAGCCAATGGTGCTAATGAGGACTTTTTCTGGGTTAGTTGTGATTCTCCACTTTTTCTCCCAATTAGCAGTTCTTCGTAATTCTTCATTCATTTTCGCTATTACTCTCCTGTATTTTGTTGCACCTGTTATGGGGGCGGATGACACAACATGAATCACGTCGTCTGCAAATTGGGTGATGATGGTGTCATTATGTTCTGGTTGCGGGAGGTCATTAACATAGATATTGAAGAGTATGGGGCTAAGGTATGAGCCTTGTGGTACTCCAGCTGTTGGGGTGAATGGGACTGCCGATTTGCCATTAAAGTTGGGGATGATGCTTCTGCCTGTTAGGAAGTTGAATATGAGCCTGAGAAAGGTCCAGTTATGATCTGGTAGATCAGCAAGTTTGAATATAAGCCCATCGTGCCAGAGGCTGTCGAAGGCTTTGTGAACGTCCTCGTTGCAATTAGGGCCAGGTGTCCTTGATTCCTCAGGCTTACAGCAGCATTATAGATGATGTTGATAACATGCTGCGTTCCACGATGGGACCTGAAACCAAACTGTTTTTCTGAGAAAAGGTGATTGAATTCAATGTAGTAGTTCAGTCTATTGGAAATGATTTTCTCAAAGACTTTGCCAGCGACTTCGAGTAGAGAGATAGGTCTGTAATTTTCTGGGTTACGGGTGTCCTTATTGGGTTTAGAGATGAAGATCATCTTAGCTGTTTTAAATGATGTAGGGAAGTGGCCAGACGCCAGGATAGCATTTAAGATGTTTAATAGGGACATCTTGCAATTACGGGGTAGGTATTTTATCTGTTTTACTGTTATGCCTGAGGGGCCAGGGGCCTTATTTCTCATTCGTCCAATGACTTGGGTCATTTCCTTAAGGATGATTGGCCTTGTGAGAGGTGTTCTGGTTCCAGAGAAGATGTATCAATTGTTAATATTGGCTGGAAGTCTTCCCAGTTCTCGTCACGCCACTGATTGACCCACACGTAATGGTTGTTGTTAAATCTTCTGCTGACATTGTGAGATAGAATTTTCTTCCACACCTCTCTCATCAAATCAACTTGATCCTGTGGGTCATCGAGCAAGGTGGTCACCTCCTCGCCAACGTCATTAGTGAATGAGTGTGTGAGGAGTTGAGTGGGTGAGTGCTTAGCCCCCAGTAGTCTGCGGATCTTGCTCCAGAATCGTTTTGGTTGTCGCTTATACTGATTAGCTTGAAGCACAAGGTATTTCCATAGGTCTCTTTTGTGCTGGGTGATTAGGGTTATTAATTCCCTTCTCATTCTTAGGAGTACATC
This sequence comes from Cherax destructor, assembly GCA_009830355.1. Lineage (NCBI taxonomy): Eukaryota > Metazoa > Arthropoda > Malacostraca > Decapoda > Parastacidae > Cherax > Cherax destructor. Next base: position 7,693 of record WNWK01055171.1, read on the forward strand.
GCGAGTGGGCTGGCCTGAGAGGAGGTTCCTTCTACATTCAGCTTGATAATTGTTCATTCTGTCTTTTATTTCCCTAGTTGGTTTGTACTGTTGGTAAACCCTGGAGGTGGTTAGTTGGCAGCATGCTTCAGTGGCCTCGGTGATTCTTTTGTGCAGAGATGCGATCGCCACATCTATTGCAGTGGAGGGTTGGTTGTCAAGAAGAATAGTCTGGTCGTTTGCTAGGTAATCCCTGAAGGGGTCGAAGCCAAGTGTTTTCAGGTTGGGTTTAGGGCGGATGGGTGTGCGGAATGGGGTGGATTGTAGCTTAATTATGACAGGGATATGGTCAGAGCCGACGTTGCCGCCCGGGGACACTTTGCAGTGGAATAGATCGCAGTCCCTGTTGGTGAGTACTATGTCAGGAGTCCCTGGGTGGGGGCCCACATATGATTTAAAGAATGGGCCCTGGAATGATAGATTTCTTGCCGCCATTAGTTTGAAGAGTTGTTTCCCTTTATGGTCACCCTGCGGGATGGCGGCGCCACAGTTAAAGAGAGCGGGGTGGTGGGCATTGAAATCACCTGCGAGGACTGTAGGGACGTTTCGACTAAGTAATCTATGTAAGGGGATAGACTCAATGTACGGCTGTCTGGGGGGAAAGTAGCCTGTTCCCACTACGAGTCGGCCATATGAGGTCAGCAGTTCTATTGCTAGGATGTTGTCCTCTTCGACATGGATGTTACGGAATTCATATCCCCGCTTCACAAGGATGGCTACTCCACTATAAGGCCCTCTGGATTTCTCGAGTGTTGAGTAACCAGGGAGTTTTATGTGTTGGTCAGGTCTGGCTGCTGTTTCGTTGAGGAGGATAAAGAGTAACATGAGTATTTATAAGATTTAGTCAGGTGGAGAATGCTGGGTCATGTGGTGAAAGCTGCATGTGACAGTCTTCAAAGTAGTGTGATAGTTTAAAACCTTGTGTGACTTAAAGAACCTGCAGTGTTCCATTCTTGAGTTCTAGGTGGGATAGCGTTGAAGAAGTTTCTTGGCAATAGGTTCAGCTATGTTGTAGAAGCCGTTGTTCTGGTTGAAGTTGTTGGATATACAGATAAGTGATGATTCCAGGATTCTTCGGTATTGAGTGTTGTCTTCTCTGGCGATGAGTCTTGCGTTTCTGTAGTTGATTAAATGGTTGTGTAAATTTCGGTGTTGAACACAGGCATTTCTTGAGTCGCTGATAAAGGAGGTGGTGTCGTAATCTTGAACACTGACGATTACAGGAACAAAATGCTTAATCTACTTAATGACCCAGATACTTACAATCCTCTCACAACAAACCAAGTGGACAACCTCACCAAAACATTTCTTCACAAGACTCGCCGCATTCTGAGGGACTCAGAACAAGGGAAGAAACTTCTACACACCATTCCCAGCAACCCCAGACCTGCCAGAATGTACGGTCTGCCAAAGACGCACAAACCAGGCATCCCATTGAGGCCCATATCCTCGGGAATAGGCAGTGCTCCCCACCAACTCGTAGGAATTCTCGCTAAACACCTCTCCAAACTTTTGGGCACTATCAGTCTAGCACCTCTCAAACACTCTGGTGACCTTCTCAATCGCATTCGCAACATCAACATCAGGAACAAGAAACTCTCCAGCCTTGATGTAACATCTTTATTCACCAAAGTACCTACTACACAAGCTATCGATCTCTTGCGCAGGAAAATTAACGACTCGCTTGATCTTCCTCTTCCAGCCAGCGATTTCATCGACCTTGTTGAACTATGTGTAGACTTTACATGTTTTTCTTTCGAAAATCAACTCTTTCAGCAAACTTTTGGACTACCCATGGGATCGCCACTTAGTGCGATTTTCCACTATTATTCCCTCTTCTGTCACCTGGCTCCGTTATGTTGACGACATTCTCATCATAACTCCCAGACGCTTCAACGTTCAAGCTCTCCAACACAAACTCAACCAGGTCGAGCCATCAATCCAGTTTACACTAGAAGAAGAAGAAGTCGACAACTCCCTTCCATTCCTTGATGTTCTTCTCTGCAAAGCTGACCATGAACTTCGTTTTAAAGTCTATCGAAAACCTACCAATCAACACGATCTTCTCCACTTCTACTCTCACCACGACACCAAGACTAAACGTGGTGTAATTATAGGCTTTTTCCTGTGCGCACTCAGAATCTGCAGCAGTGAGTTCCTTGAAGAAGAATGCTCTCTTATTGAGCAAGTTTTTTCTAAACTTCACTATCCTCATCACTTCATTAGAGACTGTAGACGACGGGCATTAAACATCTTCAACACACCCAGAGAAGACACTGCTGAGAAGAGATACATAGTCCTCCCCACCAACTCCATTGCCAAACACGTTTCCAACATTTTTTCCAATACCTCATTCCGAGTATCCACCTCCACATCCACCACCATCAAGAACATTACCAGTAACAGACAGGACAAGCTTCAAGCCACGGCAGGGGTATACACAATTCCTTGTATTGACTGCAGCAAATTATACGTCGGCGAAACATCCAGAGACCTCCAAACACGCATTTCAGAACACCAGTACGCAGGCAGATCTGACGACTCAAGAAATGCCTGTGTTCAACACCGAAATTTACACAACCATTTAATCAACTACAGAAACGCAAGACTTATCGCCAGAGAAGACAACACTCAATACCGAAGAATCCTGGAATCATCAATTATCTGTATATCCAACAACTTCAACCAGAACAACGGCTTCTACAACATAGCTGAACCTATTGCCAAGAAACTTCTTCAACGCTATCCCACCTAGAACTCAAGAATGGAACACTACAGGTTCTTTAAGTCACACAAGGTTTTAAACTATCACACTACTTTGAAGACTGTCACATGCAGCTTTCACCACCTGACCCAGCATTCTCCACCTGACTAAATCTTATAAATACTCATGTTACTTTTTTTCTAGGTAGATCTGTCTGTGACTCGATAAAGCCCACTGTGTGGGCGAAACGTTGCCAATAAAGGATCACATTATACTGCTTATGTGTTTATTTTTCCATCAAGTTTCTTAAGGAAGACTGTCCTCCTTGCCCTGAGAGCTGGAGATGACATGACAGTAAATCCTGGACCAGTGAGATTTGTGGTGGTTGTTGTAGTGAGAGTGGTTGTAACTGTTGTAGTGAGAGTGGTGGTGGCTGTTGTAGTGAGAGTGGTTGTAACTGTTGTAGTGAGAGTGGTGGTGGCTGTTGTAGTGAGAGTTGTGGTGGTTGTTGTAGTGAGAGTGGTTGTGGCTGTTGTGTAGTGGTGGTGGCTGTTGTAGGAGTGGTGGTGGCTGTTGTAGTGAGTGGTGGTGGCTGTTGTAGTGAGAGTGGTGGTGGCTGTTGTAGTGAGAGTGGTGGTGGCTGTTGTAGTGAGAGTGGTGGTGGCTGTTGTAGTGAGAGTGGTGGTGGCTGTTGTAGTGAGAATGGTGGTGGCTGTTGTAGTGAGAGTGGTGGTGGCTGTTGTAGTGAGAGTGGTGGTGGCTGTTGTAGTGAGAGTGGTGGTGGCTGTTGTAGTGAGAATGGTGGTGGCTGTTGTTGTGAAGTGGTGGTGGCTGTTGTAGTGAGAGTGGTGGTGGCTGTTGTAGTGAGAGTGGTGGTGGCTGTTGTAGTGAGAATGGTGGTGGCTGTTGTAGTG
>WNWK01055172.1:0-11349 GCA_009830355.1 Cherax destructor
TGTTGACAGTACATCTGGCATTAATTAAATTGTTTATGCAGCCAGACGCGCCTCCTCTGGCCCTTTCCTAAGGGTGGAAAGGGTGAGGGCCCTTACCAAGGGTAGTAAGGGCGCATACCCCCCTCCTTTGGAGAATTTTCTCCACAAGCATTTAAAAAAATAAACTTACATAAAAGGGTGTGTTTGGGGACCATCGTAAGTCGAGGTACCACTGTATATTGTAGATTAGATTTTGCCACCGAAGTGGCTAGTTTATTGTGCACCCCATATCCATCCTGTGGACGGTAGTGCAAGAGCATATGGATACACAAAAGGCCTAGGCACTAGGCCCCAAAATGGTTAATAATTGTACATTTGGATTTATATCTACATTTCACTTATCTGTTATAAGCAAATTTAGGAAATTTGTTAGTATAACTGGTATCTTATTTTCATTATTATTATTATTATTATTATTATTATATTATTATTAATAAGATATCTTGACATGTCACATAGGTTATTATACTGTCTATCTCTGTATTCCTCAATAAGTGCACAATTAAGCACATAGTGTTCAAGACAGTGACCATATGCCTGATCACATAATTTGCATTTAGTTTGATCATCTATGTGTCTCCCAAACTGCCAGAAGTACCGGTAGCCAAGCCTAAGCCTGGCCAATACAACATCAGTCAGTCTGTTCACATTACAAGTTGCTCCATAAACATGCCCATCTATGTTCATGTTATCATGAGCATAGATAGGCACGTTCATGGCGATTAGATTTTGCCACCGAAGTGGCTAGTTTATTGTGCACCCCGTATCCATCATATGGACGGTAGCACAAGAGCATATACAGTGGTACCCCGACTTACGATGTTATCATCTTACGTTATTTTCGATAACCGATATTTATAACATAAGAAATTTGATTGTGACTTACGATGTTTGCTTCGTCTACCGACATTCGTACAGGACGTGTCCGCTTGGCGCCCAGCTGAGCGCGCACTCCAGGGAGCGTCAGTGCTATTGTTTACAAGCGAGAGCGACCACCCACCCACACCCACGCATTCATACCAGTATATTGTCATTATTCCACTGTTTTTAGTGCTTGCAACTGCTAAATAAGCTACCATGGGTCCAAGGAAAGATCCTAGTGCTAAGCCTGTGGTAAAGAATGTGCAGGGAGGAAGCATTTATGCAGGGAGTGTAGCATTTATGCAGGGAGTGTAGCAAGGGAGTGTAGCAGGCATGCAGGGAGTGTAGCAGGGATGCAGGGAGTGTAGCAAAGATGCAGAGAGTGTAGCAGGGATGCAGGGAGTGTAGCAGGGATGCAGGGAGTGTAGCAGGGATGCAGGGAGTGTAGCAAGGATGCAGGGAGTGTAGCAAGGATGCAGGGAGTGTAGCAAGGATGCAGGGAGTGTAGCAGGGATGCAGGGAGTGTAGCAGGGATGCAGGGAGTGTAGCAAGGATGCAGGGAGTGTAGCAAGGATGCAGGGAGTGTAGCAAGGATGCAGGGAGTGTAGTAGGCATGCAGGGAGTGTAGCATTCATGCAGGGAGTGTAGCAAAGATGCAGGGAGTGTAGCAAGGATGCAGGGAGTGTAGCAAGGATGCAGGGAGTGTAGCAAGGATGCAGGGAGTGTAGTAGGCATGCAGGGAGTGTAGCATTCATGCAGGGAGTGTAGCATTCATGCAGGGAGTGTAGCATCTACATGCAGGGAGTGTAGCATTCAAAGAAAAGGCCAGTAACCCCAGAAAAGAACTTGGTACCTGCAGTGTTAATGGAAGGGATTCCCCTTCCAAACACTAGCATACTACTCCACCTTCTCCCTCCTCCCGTCCTCCACACATCAACAACTCTTCAATAAATGTAAGTGACATGTTATTGTTCAATATTTGCATGTGTATTTAGGTATTCTTTATTAAATTTTGTATTATTTAATGTCAAAAAGTTCTAAAAAATATTTTATTTAACTACTTTTGGAAGTCTTGGACGGATTAAATTTATTTCCATTATTTCTTATGGGGAAAATTGATTCGTTTAACGATTGTTTCGCCTTAAAATATGCCCTCTCTGACGGATTAATATCGTAAGTCGGGGTACCACTGTACACTACTTTCCATGTATGAATCTTAGCCCTGGCTTTGTCTCTGTAGATGCTTTCCTCTCCCATTACATTGTTAAATGCTCCAAACTTCAGAACACCCGTGACTTAACCTGATTCCTTCCTCTTCTATCTCTTCCCCCTTCTCCTCTTTCTCCTTTCTCCTCTGGGTTTTCTTTCTTTTCTTTTGCCTTGTATTTCTTTACCTTGAGTTTACCTGGAGAGAATTCCAGGGGTCAATGCCCCTGCAGCTCGGTCTGTGACCAGGCCTCATGTTGTACCAGAGCCTGGTCAACCAGGCTGTTACTGCTGGCCGCATGCAGTCCAACGTACGAACCACAGCCTGGCTGGTCAGGTACCGACTTTAGGTGCCTGTCCAGTGCCTGCTTGAAGACATCCAGGGGTTTGTTGGTAATCCCCTTGATGTATGCTTGGAGGCAGTTGAACAATCTTGGGCCCCTGACACTTATTGTGTTGTCCCTCAACGTGCTAGTGGCACCCCTGCTCTTCATTCGGGGGATGTTACATCGCCTGCCGAGTCTTTTGCTTTCGTAGGGAGTGATTTTCGTGTGCAAGTTTGGTACTAATCCCTCGAGAATTTTCCATGTGTATATAATAATGTATCTCTCCCGCCTGCGTTCTAGAGAGTACAGGTTTAGAAACTTCAAGCGTTCCCAGTAATTGAGGTGGTTTATCGAAGTTATGCGTGCCGAGAAGGTTCTCTGCACATTTTCAAGGTCAGCAATTTCACCCGCCTTGAAAGGTGCAGTTAGTGTGCAGCAATATTCCAGCCTAGATAGAACAAGCGATCTGTAAAGTGTCAACATGGGCTTGGCATCCCTGGTTTTGAAGGTTCTCATTATCCATCCTGTCATTTTTCTAGCAGATGCAATTGCTACTGTGTTATGGTCCTTGAAGGTGAGATCCTCTGACATGATCACTCCCAGGTCTTTGACATTAGTTTTCACTCTATTGTGTGGTTGGAATTAGTTTTGTACTCCGATGAGATTTTAATTTCTTCACGTTTTTCGTATCTAAGTAATTGAAATTTCTCATCATTGAACTTCATATTATTTTCTGCAGCCCATTTAAAGATTTGGTTTATGTCTGCTTGGAGTCTTGCAGTGTCTTCAACGGTGGACACTGTCATACAGATTCGGGTGTCATCTGCAAAGGAAGACACAGCACTGTGACTTATATCCCTGTCTATGTCTGATATGAGGTTGAGGAACAGGATGGGAGCAAGTACTGTGCCTTGTGGAACATAGCTTTTCACAGTAGCTGTCTCAGACTTTACTCTGTTGACTACTACTCTTTGTGTTCTACTTGTTAGGAAATTATAGATCCATCTACCAACTTTTCCTGTTATTCCTTTATCACGCATTTTGTGTGCTATTACACCATGGTCACACTTGTCAAAGGCTTTTGCAAAGTCTGTGTATATAACATCTGCATTCTGTTTGTCATCTAGAGCATCCAGGACCTTGTCGTAGTGGTCCAGTAGTTGGGACAGACAGGAGCGGCCTGCTTTAAACCCATGCCGCCCTGGGTTGTGCAATTGATGGGTATCAAGATGAGTGGCGATCTTGCTTCTTAGAACCCTTTCAAAGATTTTTATGATATGGGACGTTAGCGCTATTGGTCTGTAGTTCTTTGCTATTGCTTTACTGCCCCCTTTGTGGAGTGGGGCTATGTCTGTTGTTTTTAGTAACTGCGGGACGACCGCAGTGTCCATGCTCCCTCTCCATAGGATGTTAAAAGCATGTGATAGGGACTTCTTGCAGTTCTTGATGAACACGAAGTTCCATGAGTCTGGGCCTGGAGCGTAGTGCATGGGCATGTCATTTATTGCCTTTTCGAGGTCATTTGACATCGTGGTGATGTCAGATAGGCATGCGTCTGTCAAGTTCTGTGGCACTCTCATAAAAAATTCATTTAGGTCTTCGATTTTCAGTCTGGTTAGCGGCTCGCTAAAAACTGAGTCATAACTGGACTTAAGTAACTCAGTCATTTCCTTGCTGTCATCTGTGTAGGACCCATCCCGTTTAAGTAGGGGCCCAATACTGGTTATTGTTCTCGACTTTGATTTTGCATAAGAAAAGAAATACTTTGGGTTTCTTTCAATTTCATTTATGGCTTTTAGTTCTTCCCGCGTCTCTTGATTCCTGTAAGATTCCTTTAGTTTTAATTCGATGTTTGCTATTTCTCTGACTAGTGTCTCCCTACGTATTTCAGATATATTGGCCTCCTGTAGCCGCTCCATTATTCTTTGCCTTCGCCTGTATAGGAGCGCTCTCTTTCTAGTTTGCATCTTCTCCTCCTTTTCCTTAAGGGAATTTGCCTTGAGCAAACCTCGAGTGCCACAGAGTTAATTTGTTCTAGACATAGGTTAGGATCCGCGACGCTTAGGCAATCTTCCCAGTTTATATCATTTAGGACTTAGTTTACTTGGTCCCACCTTATGTTTTTGTTATTGAAGTTGAATTTGGAGAAAGCTCCCTCGCGGCTGATCACATTTTGTTGATCTGGGGCTCCCCGCATGCATGTCTGGACCTCTATTTTGTTGTGATCTGAGTATATTGTTTTTGATATGATGACATTTCGTATCAGATCATCATTGTTGGTGAAGATGAGGTCCAGCGTATTCTCTAATCTTGTGGGCTCTACTATATGCTGGTTTAAGGTGAACTTGGTGCAGAGATTTAAAAGTTCATGCATGTGTGAGTTTTCATCTGAGCTGCCTCCTGGTGTTATCTCTGCTACCACATTGTTTGCAATGTTCCTCCATTTTAGGTGCCTGAGGTTGAAATCCCCCAGTAGCAAGATGTTGGGGGCATGAGCTGGAAGATTTTCCAGACAGTGGTCAATTTTCAGAAGCTGTTCCTGGAATTGTTGGGACGTTGCATCCGGGGACTTGTAGACAACCACGATGACCAGGTTTTGATTCTCGACCTTTATTGCTAATACAGTCATACCTCGGTTACCGATGTAGTCGGAAAACGATAAATTCGGTCAACGATATTTTTGACGTTAAAAAAATGACTGCGGTTAACAATGTTTGCTTTGGTTAACGATGTTCGTACCGGACGTGTCCGCGTGGCGCCCAGCTGTGCGGGCACTCCAGGGAGCGTCAGTGTGCTATTGTTTACAAGCGAGAGCGACCACCACCTACTCCACCTACGCATTCATACCAGTATATTGTCATTATTCCACTGTTTTTATTGCTTGCAACTGCTAAATAAGCTACCATGGGTCCAAGGAAAGCTCCTAGTGCTAAGCCTGTGGCAAAGAGGAACAGAAATACGATAGAACTGAAGAAGGAGATAATAGAAAAATATGAAAGTGGAGTGCGTATCACTGAGCTGGCCAGGCTGTATGGTAAAGCCTATTCTACCATCGCTACCATTGTGGCCAAGGAAAATACACGTAAAATCAAGGAAGCTGTTGTTGCCAAAGGTGCATATGTGATCACAAAACAGAGATCACAAGTGCTGGAAGATGTGGAAAATTTGTTGTTGGTGTGGATCAACGAGAAACAGTTAGCAGCAGATAGTGTTTCGGAGGCAATAATATGTGAAAAAGCAAGGCAGTTGCATGATGATCTCGGTGAGAAAATGCCTGCAACGAGTGCTGAAGTGAGCGAATTTAAAGCCAGCAGAGGCTGGTTTCAAAAATTTAAGAATCGAAGTGGCATACATAGTGTTGTGAGGTATGGTGAGGCTGCCAGTTCTGACAAAAGTGCGGCTGAAAAATATGTGCCTGAATTCCAGGAGTACATAGAGGCTGAACAATTCCTCCCCCAACAAGTGTTTAATTGTGATGAAACAGGCCTGTTTTGGAAGAAAATGCCCAACAGGACCTTCAATACTCAGGAAGAAAAGGCACAGCCATTACATAAGCCTATGAAAGACAGGCTAACTTTGATGCTTTGTGCTAATGCCAGTGGTGATTTTAAAGTGAAGCCTTTACTGGTGTATCTTTTTGAAAATCCCCGAGTGTTTGGCAGATGCGGTATCACCAAGTCTAACTTGTGTGTGATGTGGAAGTCTAACAGAAAGGCATGAGTCACAAAGGACATTTTCTTAGAGTTGTTCAATGGCATGTTTGGCCCCAGTGTGAAGAAATATCTCCAGGAAAATAATTTGCCACTTAAGTGCCTCCTGATATTGGACAATGCTCCTTGTCATCCTCTAAACTTGGTAGAGAAAATTGTGGAGGACTTTAAATTCATCAAAGTGAAGTTCTTGCCCCCTAATACCACTGCTCTCCTCCAGCCCATGGACCAGCAGGTCATTGCAAACTTTAAAAAACTCTACACCAAAGCAATGTTTCAAAAGTGCTTTGATGTGACCACAGACATGAATATAACCCTAAGAGACTTTTGGAAAAACCATTTCCATATCCTGCATTGTGTAAATCTTATAGGTAAGGCTTGGGAGGGAGTGACTATCAGGACTTTGAACTCTGCCTGGAGAAAATTGTGGCCAGACTGTCCTAGAGAGGGATTTTGAAGGTTTTGGGGCTGAGCCTCAGAACCCTGAGCCTGAGCCTCTTGTGGAAGAAATTGTGGAACTGGGCAAGTCTATGGGGTTGGAGGTGAGTGGTGAGGATGTGGAACAGTTGGTGGAGGAGCACAAGGAAGAGCTAACCACTGAAGATCTGCAAGAGCTTCAACAGCAACTGCAACAAGAGACCAGAGGTCAGGACAATGGTTCAGAGGAGGAGGAGGTGGAACCAGATGGAAGAAGGTGCCTTCTTCAAGGATTAGGAGATCTGTGCCAAATGGACTGATGTGCAAGGCTTTATGGATGAATATCACCCTAACCATGCTGTTGCAGGCCGTGCTGGCACCTGTACAATGACACAGTGGTGTGTCATTTCAGGGATGTGTTAAAGATTCGCCAGACACAGAGCTCCCTGGACAGATTTATTGTTAAAAGAGGTCCAGTGACTCTCAAGCTGGTCCTAGTGGCATTCAAAGAAAAAGGGAAGTAACCCCAGAAAAGAACTTGGTACTTGCAGTGTTAATGGAAGGGGATTCCCTTTCCAAACACTAGCATACTACTCCACCTTCTCCTCCTCCGTCCTCCACACATCAACAACTCTTCAATAAATGTAAGTGACATGTTATTGTTCAATATTTGCATGTGTATTTAGGTATTCTTTATTAAATTTTGTATTATTTAATGTCAAAAAGTTCTAAAAATATTTTATTTAACTACTTTTGGAAGTCTTGACGGATTAATTTTATTTCCATTATTTCTTATGGGAAATTTGATTCGGTTAACGATTGATTCAAGTTAAAGATATGCCCTCTCTGACGGATTAATATCGTTAACCGAGGTATGACTGTACTTCATTTGAGGCATTTAGTACTTCTGAACATATAAGTGACTCTGTGATATACAGGCCAACCCCGTTTTTGCCTGTTCACTCTGTCACACCTGTGATCTCTTCGGGGTCTCTGTGAAAGCCGCAAACATAGCATTTGACTTGTAAAGAGTCCACGAATGTAAGGTACAGTGGACCCTCGGTTAACGATACCGGAAATCATACAATTATGTAAGTATAATATTGTAAGGCATGTGGAAGTGTATTTTGGGGGTCTGAAATAGACTAACTTACGGACATTATTTCTTAAGGAAGTAAATTCTGGGTAATGGTACTTGAGCAGGCTTCGGGATGAAGTTTTTCGTTAACCGAGGGTCCACTGTACCTGTTGTTTGTTGATGGCTTTAGACCCGATATTAGCAAAGATGAAGCTCGTTGGATTTGTGGTATAGGGGGTCTTTTTTTCCTGGCACTAATATCTGTCAGATTGGAGTGGAGGCCATTAACGTGTCCTTCTTTTTTTATTTTAAATTTTTCCCCTCTGTGTTCTTTGTCCCTAACCAATGCAGGCGACCAGCTTCATTGCAGTGCTCCTTTCCTAGAATATGACTGTCTCCACTACTACTACTACCACTATCACTACTACCTTCATTATTACCCTCCACCACTTTCTTGTGCACTCCCTGTCTGCCTGCCTATAAATACCCTTTCTTCCGGTCCATTGTGTTAGTGTGACTTTGTAAATGGTCAAGTCGGACCGAAACGCTCGTAATCTCCTCTCTTTTTTTTTTACATGGGTTGTGTGTGTATTGTTCCAATCACGGTATTGTGCCTTTTTTGTTATTTACAGTTCACTTATTGTTAAAAGCAAATTTAGGAAATTTGCTTAGTATAACTGGTATCTTATTTTCATTAAGATATCTTGATGTCACATAGGTTTTTTACTGTCTATCTCTGTATTCCTCAATAAGTGGACAATTAAGCACATAGTGTTCAAGACAGTGACCATGTGCCTGATCACATAATTTGCATTTAGTTTGATCATCATCTGTGTTCACAAAACTGCCAGAAGTACTTTAGCCAAGCCTAAGCCTGGCCACTACAACATCAGTCAGTCTGTTCACACAAGTGGCTCCATAAACATACTATCGACGCTCATGTTATCATAGTGGGTTATAGATCTACTCAGGCTTCTAACTGCATTCTTATAACAATATTTTCATTATTTACTTTCTCCTAATATTATTCCTAATGCTAGAACACAGTATACCAAAGTTATATTCTATATTCTACTTCTGGGTATCTTCTTGCTAACATATCAACTTTATCATGAAGGAGTAATCCAATGTGTGATGGGATCCATAGCAATTGTACATTAATTTCTTTGTCCCGGATTTTTGAGATCTATACCTGACTTCTCCACTGAGCAGTTGTTAGTCATTATATGAGTCAAGAGCCTTCAGTGATGACATAGAATCAGTAATGATGAGGAGTCAAGCTCAGTGTCATAGGTTAGCTTTAGGCATTAATATTGCAAACAATTCAGTTTGGTGTGATGCCCAGTTCAACAAATTTATTATTGTTCTTAACTAGGGAGGTGGCAACAAGAGCAGATGCAGCACTGCCAGAAGACTCTGTTTAGATCCATCAGTGAATATAACTTGTGATAACATATTATTTTAACCAGGGGAAATTTCTTCTTGAGCGGTTGCTTTCAAGTTGATTTAAGGAAGGGATTCTTGTGAAACTTCTTGGGAGGGGCTTGCAAGGTGTGATATTAAATGAACACTCTTCCAGGGGGGGGTGAAATGTTTTTTGTTATAGTGTCCCAAATTTAGAGGTTGTAAAACTTAAGTAATTGAATGTTTTCCAACCTTTAGATCTGTAGATATTTACTTCTAGACATTTAAAAAGACTCATTGTGCAGTGTCTGGTTCATATCTTAACTATTAATACCAAGTAGTACATTTTTAATCTCAAAATCCTATCAAACAGAAATACCAAGTTCTTCCTCTATTAACCCTTTGGGGTGACAGTCCTCGGAAACCTGTTCGGGGGCGTTTGGAAAAAAAAATTTTTTTATCGTTGAAATGATGTTTTTTTTTCTAAATCTAAATGGCTAAACAAAAATTTTTTTTCGATAAATTAAGGGAATAGGAGGCTTCAATTGGGGCCCAAAAAAGGGGAACCCGGGGAAAGAGCAACATCGGTGACCCCGGTTGGCCCGGGAAAATCATTTTTTTTTTTGGAAGTTGTTTTCTTTCGTTTTAAATTTTTTTTTCAAAAAATTTTTTGGGCCTGTGAGAAATATTAAATTTGTTTTCAAATATTTACTTGAAAATTTTTACACAAAAATTGACAAAAAATTTGTTAAAACTATTTTTTTTTCCAAATTTTTTACAATATTTACAATAACATAAAAGGGACCCCGATTTTCGATATTTTTCCCCTTCCAGAATACTTTTCCCCAATAAAAATTCCAAACAATTTATCCCCTTAAGGAATGAAAAAAATAGACAAATTCCCTTTTGATCCCCAAAATTACCAAAAACATTTAAAAAAAAAAACTTACTTTAAAAAGGGGATTTTGGGGGGGCCTAAAAAATGAGGTACCACTGTATTATTTTTCTATTGTTTAATCATATACGGGGGTCCCCGGTTTCTATATTTTTTTTTTCCCCGAATGCTGTTCAAGTGCCATTACCAAACAAATTTTTTTCCCCCAAAAAGGAAAATGTAAAAAAAGACTAGTCCTTTTAGACCCCCAAAAAAACACTTAAAAAGGGGATTTTAAAAATAAATTTTCTAAAAAGCAAAATTTGGGGAAAATCGAAAACCCGGGGGACCACTGTACATAGTTATATAGAGGCACTGGACATGTATCAAAAATTCTGCACCCCGTGGAAGTCTCTGAAACATGGTTCCATGCACAGTGGTGTTTTAATTCCACACATAAACGAGTGTCTTTGCGTTGTTGGGGTTTTTTTTTGTATGGCACAGACATCCCCTCTTCTAACCTTTTTCGAAGCAGTAAGGGGGTTTTGTTGGGGAAATGTTCCCATGCCTGGGGAGAGGGTAGTTGTTGGAAAAATTTTTGGGCGGTTTTCTTTTGCAGGTGGGTTTTTGGTACCTTTTTGGGGTTTTTCCCGTGACACAAAAAACCCTTGGTTTGTTTTTGGTCTTAACATAAACATTTAAGCATTGGAAAATTCCAGAATGTGAAAAAAAATTTTATGTACCATTTTTAAATCTTTCTAACCAACAGCAAACCCACGCATGTCACATTTGTCCACTGAAGCATATTGAGGTGTATCCCCCACAGCTGCAGGTTTTGAATGGGTTCTCGGTCTCTTTCCCCTGCCCCCGTCTGCCATTTCATTGGGTGAACTGATGACAACAGTGTGACATCTTGTTTGTCATGCCCCGAAATGCCATATCATTGGCACAAAGCCTACCTCCCTAGTGCCTGCATCGAACCAGGCTATGCTTACGTTTACGAACTGTTTTCTGCCCACCCAAAAACCCCCAATTTTTTTGTCATGGGGTTTAAAAAACCTTGAAAATTCCCCAAACCCCGAAAAAATTGGGGTTTTTGTTTCCCAGCCCTATCCGCACGGGGGGTTTATTAAAAAATATGCCCCTTGCCAAAAAATGGTTCCATCATTGTTCTAACCACATCACCAGAATACCCGTAACTTCCTGGATTTTTAATTATTATTCCGTGTAAAAATAATATCCAATAAAAAACCCCTGTAGCAATCAAAAAACAAAAACTTTATACCAAAAAATTTTTTTCTTGGTATATACTGTTGAAAAACTTTGAACAGAAAAAAGACTCATCAATAACAAGTTTCCGAAGGGATTAAAATACAAAATTAATTTTCTTTCAGATTCAAAACACATTCCTAACTATATAACCGTCGGTTCTGT
>WNWK01055173.1:0-11349 GCA_009830355.1 Cherax destructor
TAAGTATATAACTAATGCACATTGGTCAAATAGAGTATAGTAACAAATAAACATAGTGGTCTTGGTATTGAGTATGTATTAAGCTAGTATGAAATAAAAATTAGATATAAACTAATGAGATACAATTATCAAAAACAATGTAGCACCAATGAGTTTGGTATTGGTTATGTATTAAGCTAGAATGAAATATAGTACAGTAAAAATTACAAATTTGGTTAATCTATTAAGTTTATGTTACAAAATTGAGTAGCACCAATGAGTTTGGTGTTGGTTATTTAATAAGCTAGAAGGTAATTAGATATAAACTAATGAGATAAAATTACTTATAACAATGTAGCACCAATGAGTTTGGTAATGGTTATGTATTAGGCTAGAATGAAATAAAGTACAGTAAAAATTACAAATATAGATAAACTACTAAGTTTAAATTACAAAATTGTGAAGTATCAATGAGTTTGGTGTTGGTTATTCAATAAGCTAGAATGTAATTAGGTGTGTAGAAAGTGAGGGGTTCAGTTGGTCTGAATATTGTTTCCTCTTCCATTTCTTCAGGTCTTGGAGTATCTTGAGGTGGATTTTCAGGAGGGAGTGTCTTGGCTTTCTTGGCTTTTTGTGGTTGAGTTGGAGAAGGAGCAGGTGGTTCGTTAGTAGTAGCAGAGGAGGTGGAAGACACAGATGGGTCAGGTAAGGTTGCTGATTGGTCCACAGCGGTGGTGATGTTGGAAGTAGCTGATTGGCTGTTTCTTGGAGATGGAATTTCAGGTGTTGTGACATTGCCAAAATCTTTGGTGAGCTTCATGATGTCGGCAGATGGTGGAGAGTCTGGAAAAGAAAAGTTTGGCATATTATTCAATCGGAAGAGCTCGTTAATAACAGTGTTGAAGGAACCTGGTATCGCCATATTATGCATGTGTCCATATATCATACAGTAATGAATTTTCGTAGGTTCACAAGCTGGTGGAGCGGTGGTGGAGGGTTGGGTTGCTTTTAAAAGTTTTGTAGTGTCGTCCTGGAGTTTGGTGATGGCAGCATAAGTAGGTGACTTGGAAGGTGTCTTCTTCTGTTATGCTTCCTGTTTTTTTTTCAGAATTTCTCGACGAGTGGGGCACTTTGCCGCGAGAGTATAATGATTGTTTTTGCAGTTGAGACACTTAAGTGGGGCAGTAGAAGTGCAAGTCTTGGAATCGTGTCCTTCAGACCCGCAGGTAGAGCAGAACTTTTTGTTTTTTTGTGGGACAGTCTATAACTGCTGTCACTGTTAAACAGTCATGATAATGTGCAAATTGTAGGTGACCTTGAACCCACACATATCTATGGAGGCATCCTTGATCTGTGTCTTGGCTTCAACATTACTTCTGCCAGCTGTGAGTCTACCATTGTATCAGATATATCATCAGACCATTTCCCAAGGCTAACCTCACTAGATATAGGTAATACTATCCTTCCTGGTGGAATATTCAAACGGAAACGTTTTAATGTTCCCCCTGATCAACATGAGGACTTTGTTGCACATGTGACTGAATGGTATAATTCCTATGAGTGTTCCTCTGTTGAGACCTTTAACAATGACCTTGTGAGCAGTATTCAGAACTACTTAGAGCCGCCTCAAAAACCTCCTGGAACTGTTAACCCAACCAACTTCCATAACAATCATACCTCCTATAATAACCATACTTATTACAATGATCTTAAACTTCGAACACTGAAACGTACTGCTCGCAGAATAGGCCTAGCCTATAGAAAACATCGTACCCCTGGAATGCTGAGGCTCTTTCAAACTGCCCTTGCTGCTGCAAGAGAGCGTATGACAGAGCTGCGGCAAACTGACTGGGAAAAATTTGTCAATGGTCTCAATGCTCACACCCCACTTAGCCGAGCATGGAGGGACATAAATAGAATTAAGGGTAACAGAACCGGTCAGATTGCACACCCTCATCCCTTACATAGGGCGAATGAGCTAGTCAGTGCTTGGGCTGTTACATCAAGCTATGAAAATCTTCCCAGTACCACACAGGCGAAATTAAATGACAAGTATGATGCTAGGGAGAGACTTGTTTGTTTTATGCTCAGCAAGGAAGATGACTGTAACATTCCTTTCACTGACTTTGAACTTGATGCAGCACTAACTAAAGGCAACTCCACGTCACCTGGTGAGGATGGTATTACCTACAATATACTAAGATTGCTGTGTCGAGTACCAGGCAATCCTTTACTCGAATTATACAACATGAGCTATGTAACTGGGGAGCTCCTAAATCTTGGACCAACAGCCTCATCATTCCCATTCCTAAGCCCAATCAACAAAATTCATTTCGCCCAATATCTCTTACTAGCTGCTTATGTAAAACATTTGAGAGGATGATTCTTAATCGTCTCATGTACAGAATCAAACATTTTTGTCCCCCGGTTGCATGGTTTCATGCATGGAAGGAGTGTGCACCAATGCATAGCCACCTTTCTCACTCTGCACACTGACAGCTCATACACTACCTTCCTTGACCTTAAATCTGCTTTTGATGTTGCCAACAGACATGTAATCATTAGTGAACTTGCCAGAATGGATGTTGGAGGATGGCTTCTCCGCTGGATTAAAGGCTACCTGTCCAACAGAAAGTCTTCTGTGTTGTTCCAGGGGCATAGAAGTATAACTAAAGACTTTGAATTAGGAACCCCACAGGGAGGTGTGCTCAGTCCCACTCTATTCAATATTCTAATTAATGCCTTACTTAATGCTATGCCTAGCCAGCCCCATCATTATATGATCAGTTTTGCTGATGATATAATGATTCACACCACCGGATTCTCCAACACCCAAAACATCCTTAACCATGTACTAGCCTCGTGTCAAGACCTGGGGTTGATAATCTCTACTGATAAAACAAAGATACTCAATAGGCGTCCTCCTCGACAGAGAGGCACAGTTCGCCAGATCCAGTTGCATGATGGGTCTCTTTTAGAATATGTAAACAGATACAGGTATCTAGGCTTTGAGGTCCCACTACTTGGACCTGTTGTAACGAGACTTTGTCGTCAATACAAAGAAAGGCTGAGAGCACTTAGAGTTGTGGCAGGGTTTCACCCCAGGTATGGTGCTAATGTTAAAATTGTGAAAATGATGTATCTTGCTTATATTAGATCATTAGTTGATTATGCTGCCCCACTACTTGCTCTTGTGTCTGACTGGAAGCTTGGAGGGTTGGAAAAACTGCAGAACGAAGCAATGAGGATCATTTTAGGATGCCCTCGTACTGCCAAAATTTTAAATATGCAGAAAGAACTTGATATTCCAAGCATCAGAGATCGTGTTACTGAAAGAAATATCCTAATTGGGGTTAATATGCTCAGGCAAGCCCATTCAAACCCATGCACAGAAGCCCTCCAAACTTTCCTCAGCACTGGTGAACATCCCTCCAGATGGATCGAAAAACTGGAACCGACCTCCGCATGAATCAGATACATGATCTGTGGCAAGTAAGGCAACAGCGGCACTTCTCCGCTCCATGGAATATTACCCCATTCCAAACTACCATCCCTCCATTTCCCCAAACTACTTCTTAAATCACAACCAAAGCTTCGCCTTGAAGCCAAACATGATGCCTTAAACTGTATTGATAATTTAGCCAAACAGCACACTCTCTCACAAATTATTTACGTTGATGGTTCTGTTCACCAATCCACTGGTGCAGCTGGTAGTGCTGCTGTTGTCATACAGAGTGATGGCTCTCTTAAAGAAATTGGAGCACGCATCAATAACTGGGCCTCTACCCTTCAGACAGAACTGTTTGCCATACTCCTTGCACTCAAATGCGTCCATGTATCTAAGGTTAACTCTCTAATTGTAACTGATTCTCTGTCATCCATAAATGCTCTCAACTCATCAAGTATAACTTGTAGCATGCTCGTGTCAGAAGCCAGGCACAGGTATGGTAGGATTCTGGATAGTAGAGTCAGAGTGCACATGCTGTGGATTCCATCTCACATTGGTCTTCAGATGCATGATAGAACTGATAAATTGGCTAAGTTTTATGCTTTCAAAGAGGGGATAGATTACAATCTTGGCTTGTCAGTTAGCAGTTTGAGAACAATAATACGAAAAGAACTTCAACTGAATTTTATTGACTTAAGACTCAGGGAGTTTGACACCAGTCAGTCCATCTATCATCATTCTATCATGTAGGAGGAGCCACATGTCTATGGTGCATCCAACAAAATAAGCAGACTCTTGGATGTCACTACCGCCCGCCTCCGGCTGGGTTACAAGTATCTTTGGCAGGTTAAATCACCACCACCAGATGTAGACCAAACAAGATGTAAACTTTGCCAGTTGGATTATTGTCACACCCTGCGTCATTATGTACTGGAGTGCGATAAAATTAATGAATTCAGAGACTACTCATTCAGAAATGTTCAAGATATGTCAAAGTATTTTATCCACAGTGGTATATTACAGACCATTCTGGAAAAATACCCTGACTTTGCTCCCTGTAAATAAAGCATTGACACGTGTGTGTGTGTGTGTGTGTGTGTATGTACATGTGTGTATGTGTATGTGTGTATGTATATACATGTATGCGTGTGTATGTGTATATGTATATGTGTGTGTGTGATCCAACAATTAAAATTTGCACCAATAACTCATTTTAGTTGTGGCTGGGTGTAGACTAATAGATTGCTCATTGCTTTATAATTTGTTCATGAGTGCAACCATGTACAGACGTAAGTAAATTTACTTACATGATTCATTACCTTGTAACTAGTGAATTAATTACCATTGTACCTTGTTCAGCTATCAAAACTTTGGGGCCCAGTCTCTGGACCCTATATATACCTCTGTAATCTGCAAATACCTTTGTAACTTGTCATGATTGTGACCATCTGAGTTCATTACCTTTGTAACTTGCTCAGCTATCAAACTTTGAGGTCCAGTCCCTGGACCCATTATGTACCTCTGTAATCTTTTGACTACCGCCCACAGGATGGGTATGGGGTGCATAATAAAGATATCAAACTAAAAAACTCTTATGTAGAGTGTAGGTAAGAGTAGCAACTCCAGCATTGAGTAATATGATGGTACCTCTCAGCTTCAATTTGAGAGGAGTTAATAAAGTAGTAGTATATGGCCAGGCCTTCAGCCATAGCTTGGGAAGCCATTGACACATCAGTAAAAGTGATTTTTAGCATGGAGGAGGCAGTAGGAATCTTGGTGATGCTTTCCACTGAAGCCCAGGGATTTTGTTCTTCAATGGAGGTCTTTAGGTCTACAACAGGTTGTGTGGTAATCAGTTTGTCAAGTCCTTTCAAGAATACAGTCCTCTTAGCCCGTATGGCAGGAGAGGACATGACTTTGAAGCCACGGTCTGATAGAGTGGACAAAGCAGAGGAGGTTAGTAACTTTTCAGCCTCAACATCGTCTTCACATACAACAATGAAGGTTTCTTGGAGTGTTAGGATGTTATTGATCTTGACATGTAAGTCGCCCCTGACGGCCACAGCAAGAGCAAGCTTGGATGAGTCATTAACCGTTCCACTGGAAGGTTTAATCTTGATTCTGTTGGAATAATTCATCTTGGTACAAGCTTTTAGTTGAGGTAGAGGTTCCTCTCCCCGATGGGGATCGTATGGCCTTGGAGTTGGTGTGTTCAGAGGTGTGACGTGATCCTTTTATGATGAAACATACAGGACAGGAAGAAGGGGTATTTATAGGCAGGCAGACAGGGAAGGGCACAAGAAAGTGGTGGAGGGGTAATAATGGAGGTAGTATTGGTAGTGGTAGTAGTAGTAATAGTGGAGTCAGTCATATTCTAGGAAAGGAGCACTGCAATGAAGCTGGCGGCCCGCATAGGGTAAGGACAACAATATAGAGGGGGGAAAATGAAAATAAAATAAAAAGAAGGACAAATACAAGGCAAAAGAAAAGAAAGGAAACACAGAGGAGAAAGGAGAAAGAGGAGAAGGGGGAAGAGATAGAAGGGGAAGGAATCAGGTTAAGTCACGGGTGTTCTGAAGTTTGGAGCATTTAACGATGTAATGGGAGAGGAAAGCATCTACAGAGACAAAGCCAGGGATAAGATTCATACAGGGAAAGTTCCTGTCCTGTGTGTTAGTGTGACTTTGTAAATGGTCCAAGTCGGACAGAAACGTCGTAGTAAGCTCCTCTCTTTTTTATATATGCGGGTTGTGTGTGTATTGTTCCAGTCACGGTATTGTGCCTTATTTTGTTATTTTAGTTTAATATCTTTATTATGCACCCCATACCCATCCTGTGGGCGGTAGTCAAAAGATTACAGAGATACATAATTGGTCCAGGGACTGGACTCCAAAGTTTTAATAGCTGAACAAGTTACAACGGTAATGAACTAGATCTGGTCACAATTATGACCAAGTTACAAAGGTAATGAGCTCCAGGTAGAGCTGGTCACACTCATGACAAGTTGTTACAAAATGACACGATATCTATTAGTAATAGACATCTCCAGTGAACACTAGAAAGGATAGCCCTTCTAGCCTTCAGCCTGTTACTGGGATTTTGCAACAAAGTCAGTATCCTGGTCCAGTTATCCAACATATTATATATCTTAAGAGGATTGCAACTGTAGTGGTTGTAGGTTATTGAAAAGCTGAGTAACCATAACAATGTACTCTCCAAAGCCGCTCCATAACAACAACAACAATAACAAAACAATTATAAATGACTGAACCAAACAAACAGTATTCAATCCTCCTACTGCTCCCAATCCCTTACATTCCTCCTTTCCTAAATTACATTATATCATCCTACTTATAAATCCAACCTATCTGGAGGTTTGACAACTCTGCTGGAACGCCGGAGAATTGGAGGGTTTGCGCTGTCCTGAGGTGCCTCCTCTTCTCTCACCCGGCTGGTTTCCTTATCAAACCTCCCAGGAGGTTCTTCCTGTATGCTAACCTGCTCTTTAAGTTTATTACCATTATTATCTGTTGTGGCCAGTTCCTCTAAACCACTCCTTACTGCTTCTGGTACTGTTGGAATCAGTGGTTGCTCTCCACTCCTAAACCTTGGCATGAGCTGATCTATATGCCTTTTCCATATCATGTTACCAAACCCTCTAATTAACACTTTGTAATTCCTAACCCCTAATACCTCCACAATTTTTCCTTCTACCCAAGGGTCACCTTTCCCCAAATTCCTTGCATACACAGCATCATCAACCTTAAAATGCTTCACCACTCCTTGAAAGTCACCAGCAGGCATGTTAGACAAGGAATTGTCCTCTTTAACATGACATTTGACAGCCGATACAGGGACTTTGAAAGTCCTATGAAACATCATTTCTGCTGGTGTCTTATTAGTGGAGGAATGAACAGTTTTCCTATGGTTATATAAGAACCTACATAATCTGGTATTGAGAGATCCTTTTGTAAACTTGTGTAACCCTTCCTTCAATGTCCGTACTGCTCTCTCTGCCAGACCATTTGATGATGGATGGTATGGGGCTGGAGTAATATGTTCAATACTATTCTTACTAAAAAAAGCTTCCAGTTCTTGGGATACAAAGTAAGCAGCATTATCTGACACAACTATGTCTGGTAACCCAAAATTACAAAAGGATTTCCTCAGTAACTCAGTAGTCACTGTGGATGTCATAGAACTAGTGACTTGCACATCTAAGAATTTTGAAAAAGAATCCACAATTACCAAAAAATATTTGCCCTCAACTGGACCTGCATAGTCTATATGCACTCTAGACCATGGTGTCCCAGTGCTGGGCCAAGATAGGACAGGAGATGAGGAAATTCCAAAGGGTAATCTCTTATATTTAAAAAGGCCCCTGTGGGTATTAATTACTAACAGTTGTTGGCTCCTCTCATCTACAGGTATCTGTAAATAAGCATCCTTTAAATCTAATTTTATAAATATTTTACCTTTACCTACTACAGACAATAATTCCTCAATCCTGGGTAAAGGATATCTTTCACAATGAATTTGCTCATTTACATATTTAAAATCCCCACAAATTCTCATAGACTTACAGTCAGCCTTCAGTACTGGCACAATAGGTACAGACCATTCACTATGCGATATAGGCTCAATAATGCCTTTCTGCACTAGTTTTTCTAATTCTTCCTCAATCATCTCTTTGTGAAAAAATGGTACTGGCCTTGCTTTCACAAACTTAGGGACAGCATCACTTTTCACATGAATTTGTGCCACGATGCTGGAAATAGGTTTACTAGAATCTACCCTAAAATTATCTAACATTTCTTCAGCACTGTCTAGTTTGTTAATTTTGGTAGATTCATCCAATCCAGCAAGGTAAATCCCTACCTTTTTCATGAGGTCTTTCCCACACAAGTTACTATTATTGGATTTCACTACATAAAACACTTGACACCTCTAATTTATTATATCTTACCGGCAAAACCACCTGTCCCAGAAGGTTTATTTTCCCATTATCATATGCAGTTACCCTCCTAGAACATGGTTCAATGTGCCCCTTTACTGCCTCTACCCAGTCTTTGGATAAAGTCGAGATGGACGCCCCACTGTCAATCTCAAAGGGTACCTGTTTATTGTTAATGATAAACCCATATTTCTCTGCCTTCATGGAAAACACACTATCCTCTAAGGCATATAAGCTCATCACTTCCTCATCCTCTGAACTATCACCGCCATCCAGCACCTTAATTGACTTTGTTCTAGGATATCTCGGTGACTGCTGTGTCCTTGCTGTCCTGTTTTTTTCAATACTCGATTTTGATACAGCCTTAGGAGACACTTTTGAAAATTTCTCACTACACACTCTTCTCAAGTGGCCTTTCTTATGACACTTATTACAGAAAAAGTCTTTAAACCTACAAGTACTACTACTGTGCTGGAACCCACAATGTTTACATTTCACAGCATTAATCACTTGTACCGCAGGAGCAGAGTTCTGATCTGTAACAAATGCCTGTTCTAAGTTCAAAAGTTTGTCAAATAGTTTTGCAGACTGCACACTTTGCAAATCCAAATTTTCTGCAACTATGTGAGGAAAATATACTTCATCCACCACCGCCATAAACAACTGGTCCCTCACTCTGGGGTCAAATTGTCCCCCAAAGGTACAGTTCACAGCCAACGCTTTTAAATCTGTATATAATTCATGCAAGGACTCACCCTGTCGTTTCTTCCTCTGCTGAAAAGCCAACAAACTGCGGTGGTAGGCTGGTTTCACTGCATAATAACTTTTCAGTGCTACGACCAAGTCGTCGTAACGCTTCATGTGTGGTAAATCTGGTGCACACACATTACCTAAAACACTGTAAGTTTCTGATCCCAGGGACACTAGCAAGAAATTCCTCTTGTTATCTTGCTCTTTAATTCCTAAGTGAGCGAAATTGGCTTCCAACAAGCTTAGCCAGAGCTCCAAAGAAATCTTACGTGGGTCGAAAGGTTCCAACCTTCCTTGTGCTGCCATGCTGCCACTTGTTGCTGCTTATCACCGTTCTGCTGCAATGTCCTCGGCTGGCAATATCCCTACTACTTCAGGTCACATTGGCCCACTATCCTTGGCTCTGATGATCCCATCCTCGTCGCCACTGTAGTGGTTGTAGGTTATTGAAAAGCTGAGTAACCATAACAATGTACTCTCCAAAGCCGCTCCATAACAACAACAACAATAACAAAACAATTATAAATGACTGAACCAAACAAACAGTATTCAATCCTCCTACTGCTCCCAATCCCTTACAGCAACTGATAGGGTACTAACCAACGAAATATATTTAAAAGGTTTATTATCAAAGTGAGAAAATCTAGGGTAGCAAAGTAAATCAAATATAAAGATATTAATTAAGATATCAATTAGGAGGTTAATTAGGAGGGTAGCTCCTACACTGCTCTCATATACAATAAGTCTGTGCTGAGGGCACATATATAAAAATGACTCAGAAGTACCATCAGGTACAATGTCAGTAATTACAATAATATATACAAATAAGAATAAATGTGTGTATGAGTGTGCTCCCGGTAACTCTAAGACTCGACTCAACCAGTATACGACTGCACAACTTCTCATAAGCTAGCTGCACTAACAAACTGACAATCAGAACAGCTTGATTGTCCAGTAAAATGACCAATTCGCAGAACAGCAATATAACAGGCAACAGCAACACAGTGTCAGGAACAAGGAGATAGAAAATCGACCCTAACTGGGGACCATCAGTAGATCCTCCAAAACAGTCACAAAACTCCCTTTCTACTGAAACTAGGTTCAGCATAAACAGTCCCAAACTGTGGCGGTGCACAGATGCCTTATCGAAGTAGGTCCGAGCTATAGCTTGAGACCTGAGTTTTATCAGAGTGTCAATGTGACACACAACCCAGAACAACGTCGAAAATCACTGTCTAGTCTATTCTCTGTGAACAGAGTTACACAGAGTTCTGAGAAGTATGATTCGCCTCACCAACGAATGCATACTCTACCCAACAGAGTCTAATGTCGAGAAAACAAGTAGAAATAGGAGTGAGGTGTTGACTCGACGAGGGTCAGCAGGCCAGAGAGAGAGAGGGAAGAGGAACAACCACCCAGCTCAGGTGTGTTCAGCGACTGACTCCTCCCAGCAACTAGACGCCGGCAGCATAACAGTAGTTTGCCAACTCTAAGGCAGTTAAGACACAGTCCAACACAATATAAAATATTACATCCTTCCTAATAAATATAGCTAAGTCAAATAATAGTCTAATAATAATATAAAGCAAGATATTAACGATTTAGCTATTATCGAGAATATCAGCAATATAAAATTATAGAAAATGGAAATATACAATATATACATTGAGGCCCAATTCTGGGGGTGCAATACAAGTTACAAAGTTAATGAACTAGATCTGGTCACAATCATGGCAAGTTACAAAGGTAATGAATCATAAACACGTCCATACATGGTTACAATCATGAACAAATTACAGAGTCATGAGCAATTAACAAACATTCTATGGAATGCATCCATTGCCCCAACAACAGATGTTGCTAGGTGCCTGTTCTTCTTCGGCAGGACAGCCAGACAGCCATTGCAAACAGCAGCAGGTTGCGCCAGGATCTGCTGCTTGCAGGAGCACCATCGACCCTCCCCAAGAGGTCCAAGAGGTCAGCGACTCGTGGACTGCATGTGAAGCGAGAGCTTTGCCACCAGGCCATGGCATCATTAGGAACAAATGCTCCTTTGTAAATAGTGATAGAAACTTGAAGTTTTCAATTAGATCCAGTGGACGCCCTTGCCAAGCCCCAGCAGAGCTGGATGTGCACATCCCCCACCTAAAGAACCCCAATGGAAATAAGTCACTCTGACTTTTTTGTTATTCTAGGTTCTCTACAAATATGCTGATAT
>WNWK01055174.1:0-11349 GCA_009830355.1 Cherax destructor
AAATACACCTATGAGTAAGCTTCCGAAAAGAAAATCATTAAATTTTGCTTACTTTTCCCATAAATTTCAATTGCAGTAGAAATTCTATTTAAAAGTTTGATAATCTAAGTATTTTAGCTAAAAAATGAGTTTTGCCAGAAAAGCACTAAAACCGCTCTAAAACGTCGAAATATGCAATAAAATACGATTTTAGCACATTTTTCTGAGCTTTTAATGTTTCATGTATTTTTCGAAAAAATATGAAATAAAAATATTGATTTTTATAGATTTTTATTGGGATTTTTTAAAAATATGTAAATAATTAATAAATATTCAAAAATGCTACAAAACTTGATTTTATTGCATTTATTGACGATTTAAGGCATTTTCACGGATTTTCTGAAAACTATTTTTTTAGATAAAATACACCTATGAGTAAAGAAAAGAAAAGAAAATCATTAAATTTTGCTTACTTTTCCCATAAATTTCAATTGCAGTAGAAATTCTATTTAAAAGTTTGATAATCTAAGTATTTTAGCTAAAAAATGAGTTTTGCCAGAAAAGCACTAAAACCGCTCTAAAACGTCGAAATATGCAATAAAATACGATTTTAGCACATTTTTTCTGAGCTTTTAATGTTTCATGTATTTTTCGAAAATAATATGAAATAAAAATATTGATTTTTATAGATTTTTATTGGGATTTTTTAAAATATGTAAATAATTAATAAATATTCAAAAATGCTATAAAACTTTATTTTATTGCATTTTTTGACGATTTAAGGCATTTTCAAGGATTTTCTGAAAAAAAAACAATTTTTTTAGATAATATACACCTATAAGTAAGCTTCCTAAAAGAAAATCATTAAATTTTGCTTAATTTTCCCATAAATTTCAATTGCAGTAGAAATTCTATTTAAAAGTTTGATAATCTAAGTATTTTACCTAAAAAATGAGTTTTGCCAGAAAAGCATTCAAACCAGTCTAAATCGTCGAAATATGCAATAAAATACGATTTTAGCACATTTTTCTGAGCTTTTTATTGTTTCATGTATTTTTCGAAAATAATATGAAATATTCTATAAAAATATTGATTTCTATAGATTTTTAATGGGATTTTTTAAAAATATGTAAATAATTATTAAATATTCAAAAATGCTATAAAACGTTATTTTATTGCATTTTTTGACGATTTAAGGCATTTTCAAGGATTTTTTTATAAACTATTTTTTTTAGATAAAATACACCTATGAGTAAGCTTCCTAAAAGAAAATCATAAAATTTTGCTAACTTTTCCCATAAATTTCAAATGCAGTAGAAATATGCAATAAATATGCAATAAAATACGATTTTAGCACATTTTTCTGAGCTTTTTAATGTTTCATGTATTTTTAGAATATAATATGAAATATTCTATATAAATATTGATTTTTATAGATTTTTAATGGGATTTTTTTTTAAATATGTTAATAATTAATAAATATTAAAAATGCTATAAAACTTGATTTTATTGCATTTTTTGACGATTAAGGCATTTTCAAAGATTTTCTGAAAAAAAAAAAAATTTTAGATAAAATACACCTATGAGTAAGCTTCCGAAAAGAAAATCATTAAATTTTGCTTACTTTTCCCATAAATTTCAATTGCAGTAGAAATTCTATTTAAAAGTTTGATAATCTAAGTATTTTAGCTAAAAAATGAGTTTTGCCAGAAAAGCACTAAAACCGCTCTAAAACGTCGAAATATGCAATAAAATACGATTTTAGCACATTTTTCTGAGCTTTTAATGTTTCATGTATTTTTCGAAAAAAATATGAAATAAAAATATTGATTTTTATAGATTTTTATTGGGATTTTTTAAAAATATGTAAATAATTAATAAATATTCAAAAATGCTACAAAACTTGATTTTATTGCATTTATTGACGATTTAAGGCATTTTCACGGATTTTCTGAAAACTATTTTTTTAGATAAAATACACCTATGAGTAAAGAAAAGAAAAGAAAATCATTAAATTTTGCTTACTTTTCCCATAAATTTCAATTGCAGTAGAAATTCTATTTAAAAGTTTGATAATCTAAGTATTTTAGCTAAAAAATGAGTTTTGCCAGAAAAGCACTAAAACCGCTCTAAAACGTCGAAATATGCAATAAAATACGATTTTAGCACATTTTTTCTGAGCTTTTAATGTTTCATGTATTTTTCGAAAATAATATGAAATAAAAATATTGATTTTTATAGATTTTTATTGGGATTTTTTTAAAATATGTAAATATTTTTTTTATTTATTAACACATCGGCCGATTCCCACCAAGGCAGGGTGGCCCGAAAAAGAAAAACTTTCATCATCATTCACTCCATCACTGTCTTGCCAGAAGGGTGCTTTACACTACAGTTATAAAACTGCAACATTAACACCCCTCCTTCAGAGTGCCGGCACTGTACTTCCCATCTCCAGAACTCAAGTCCGGCCTGCCGGTTTCCTGAATCCCTTCATAAATGTTACTTTGCTCACACTCCAACAGCACGTCAAGTATTAAAAACCATATGCCTCCATTCACTCCTATCAAATACGCTCACACATGCTTGCTGGAAGTCCAAGCCCCTCGCACACAAAACTTCCTTTACCCCTCCCTCCAACCTTTCCTAGGCCGACCCCCTACCCGCCTTCCCTCCACTACAGATTTATACACTCTCAAGTCACTCTGTCTCGTTCCATTCTCTCTACATGTCCAAACCACCTCAACAACCCCTCCTCAGCTCTGGACAATCGTTTTGGTAATCCGCACCTCCTCCTAATTTCCAAACTCCGAATTCTCTGCATTATATTCACACCCCACATTGACCTCAGACATGACATCTCCACTGCCTCCAGCCTTCTCCTCGTTGCAACATTCATCACCCATGCTTCACACCCATATAAGAGCGTTGGTATAACTATACTCTCATACATTCCCCTCTTTACTTCCATAGACAAGGTTCTTTGTCTCCACAGACTCGAAGTGCTCCACTCACCCTTTTCCCCTCATCAATTCTATGATTCACCTCATCCTTCATAGACCCATCCGCCGACATGTCCACTCCCAAATATCTGAATACATTCACCTCCTCCATACTCTCTCCCTCCAATCTGATATCAATCTTTCGTCACCTATTCTTTTGTTATCCTCATCACCTTACTCTTTCCTATATTCACTTTCAATTTTCTTCTTTTACACACCCTACCAAATTCATCCACCAACCTCTGCAGCTTCTCTTCAGAATCTCCCAAAAGCACAGTGTCATCAGCAAAAGCAACTGTGACAACTCCCACTTTGTATTTGCTTCTTTATCTTTTAGCCCAACACCTCTTGCCAAGACCCTCGTTCACTTCTCTTTACAACCCCATCTATAAATATATTGAACAACCACGGTGACATCACACATCCTTGTCTAAGGCCCACTTTTACTGGGAAATAGTCCCTTCCCTCCTACACACTCTAACCTGAGCCTCACTATCCTCATAAAAACTCTTCACTGCTTTCAGTAACCTTCCTCCTATTCCATACACCTGCAACATCTGCCACATTGCCCCCTATCTACCCTATCATACGCCTTTTCCAAATCCATAAATGCCACAAAAACATCTTTACCCTTATCCAAATACTGTTCACCTATATGTTTCACTGTAAACACTTGGTCTACACACCCCTACCTTTCCTAAAGCCCCTTGTTCATCTGCTATCCTGCTTTCTGTTTTACTCTTAATTCTTTCAATAATAACTCTACCATACACTTTACCAGGTACACTCAACAGACTTATTCCCCTATAATTTTTGCACTCTCTTTTGTCCCCATTGCCTTTATACAAAGGAACAATACACGCTCTCTGCCAATCCTAGGTACCTTACCCTCTTCCATACATTTATTAAATAATAGCACCAACCACTCCAAAATTATATCCCCACCTGCTTTTAACATTTCTATCTTTATCCCATCAATCCCAGCTGCCTTACCCCCTTTCATTCTACCCACTGCCTCACGAACTTCCCTACACCCACAACTGGCTCTTCCACACTCCTACAAGATGTTATTCCTCCTTGCCCTACACACGAAATCACAGCTTCCCTGTCTTCATCAACATTTAACAAATCCTCAAAATATTCTCTCCATCTTCCCGATACCTCTAACTCTCCATTTAATAACTCTCCTCTCCTATTTTTAACTGTCAAATCCATTTGTTCTCTAGGCTTCCTCAACTTATTAATCTCATTCCAAAACTTTTTCTTATTTTCAACAAAATTTGCTGATAACATCTCACCCACTCTCTCATCTGCTCTCTTTTACATTGCTTCACCACTCTTTTAACCTCTCTTTTCTCTCCATATACTCTTCCCTCCTTGCATCACTTCTACTTTGTAAAAACCTCTCATATGCTAACTTTTCTCCCTTACTACTCTCTTTACATCATCATTCCACCAATCGCTCCTCTTCCCTCCTGCACCCACTCGCCTGTAACCACAAACTTCTGCTGAACACTCTAACACTACATTTTTAAATCTACCCCATACATTTTCGACCCCATTGCCTACACTCTCACTAGCCCATCTATCCTCCAATAGTTGTTTATATCTTACCCTAACTGCCTCCTCTTTTAGTTTATAAACCTTCACCTCTCTTTACTTACTGATTCTATTTTCCTTGTATCCCATCTACCTTTTACTCCCACTGTAGCTATAACTAAAAGTGATCTGATATATCTGTAGCCCCTCTATAAACATGCACATCCTGAAGTCTACTCAACAGTCTTTTATCTACCAATACATAGTCCAACAAACTACTGTCATTACGCCCTACATCATATCTTGTATACTTATTTATCCTCTTTTTCTTAAAATATGTATTACCTATAACTAAACCCCTTTCTATACAAAGTTCAATCAAAGGGCTCCCATTATCATTTACACCTGGCACCCCAAACTTACCTACTACACCCTCTCTGCATGTTTCTCCCACTTTAGCATTTAGGTCCCCTACCACAATTACTCTCTCATTTGGTTCAAAGTTCCTATACATTCGCTTAACATCTCCCAAAATCTCTCTCTCTCCTCTACACTCCTCTCTTCTCCAGGTGCATACACGCTTATTATGACCCACTTTTCGCATCCGACCCTTATTTTAATCCACATAATCCTTGAATTTACACATTTATATTCCCTCTTTTCCTTCCATAACTGATCCTTCAACATTATTGCTACCCCTTCCTTAGCTCTAACTCTCTCAGATACTCTGACTTAATCCCATTTATTTCTCCCCACTGAAACTCGCCTACCCCCTTCAGCTTTGTTTCGCTTAGGGCCAGGACATCCAACTTCTTTTCATTCATAACATCGGCAATCATCTCTTTCTTATCATCGCACTACATCCACGCACATTCAGACAACCCAATTTTATAAAGTTTTTCTTCTTCTCGTTTTTAGTAGATTTGTACAGGAGAAGGGGTTACTAGCCCATTGCTCCCGGCATCTTAGTCGCCTCATACGACACGCATGGCTTACGGAGGAAAGATTCTTTTCCACTTCCCCATGGACAATAGAGAAAATAAAAAGAACAAGAGCTATTAAGAAAAAAAGAAAACCTAGATGTGTGTATGTATATATATGCATGTGTATGCCAGTGTAGTGTGACCTAAAGTGTAAGTAGAAGTAGCTAGATATACCTGTTATCCAGCGTGTTTATGAGACAGAAAAAAGACACCAGCAATCCTACCATCATGTAAAACAGTTTCAGGTTTCTGTTTCACAGTCACCTGGCAGGACGGTAGTACCTCCCTGGGTGGTTGCTGTCTACCAACCTACTACCTATGTAAATAATTAATAAATATTCAAAAATGCTATAAAACTTTATTTTATTGCATTTTTTGACGATTTAAGGCATTTTCAAGGATTTTCTGAAAAAAAAACAATTTTTTTAGATAATATACACCTATAAGTAAGCTTCCTAAAAGAAAATCATTAAATTTTGCTTACTTTTCCCATAAATTTCAATTGCAGTAGAAATTCTATTTTAAAGTTTGATAATCTAAGTATTTAACCTAAAAAATGAGTTTTGCCAGAAAAGCATTCAAACCAGTCTAAATCGTAGAAATATGCAATAAAATACGATTTTAGAACATTTTCCTGAGCTTTTTAATATTTCATGTATTTTTCGAAAATAATATGAAATATTCTATAAAAATATTGATTTTTATAGATTTTTAATGGGATTTTTTAAAAATATGTTAATAATTAATAAATATTCAAAAATGCTATAAAACGTTATTTTATTGCATTTTTTGACGATTTAAGGCATTTTCAATGATTTTTTGATAAACTATTTTTTTTAGATAAAATACACCTATAAGTAAGCTTCCTAAAAAAAATCATAAAATTTTGCTAACTTTTCCCATAAATTTCAATTGCAGTAGAAATTATATTTAAAAGTTTGAAAATCTACGTATTTTAGCTAAAAAATGAGTTTTGTCATAAAAACACTCAAACCGCTCTAAAACGTCGAAATATGCCATAAAATGCCTTTTTAGGCCATTTTTCTGAGCTTTTAATGTTTCATATATTTTTCTAAAATAATATGAAATATTCCATAAAAATATTGATTTTTATAGATTTTAAATGGGATTTTTTAAAAATATGTAAATAATTAATATATATTCAAAAATGCTATAAAACATGATTTTATTGCATTTTTTGACGATTTAAGGCATTTTCAAGGATTTTCTGTAAAACTATTTTTTTTTAGATAAAATCAACCTATGAGTAAGCTTCCTAAAAGAAAATCATAAAATTTTGCTAACTTTTCCCATAAATTTCAATTGCAGTAGAAATTCTATTTTAAAAGTTTGAAAATCTATGTATTTTAGCTAAAAATGAGTTTTGTCAGAAAAGCACTCAAACCGCTCTAAAACGTCGAAATATGCCATAAAATGCAATTTTAGGCCATTTTTCTGAGCTTTTTTATGTTTCATGTATTTTTTGAAAATAATATGAAATATTTTAAATTAATATTGACTTCTATAGATTTTTAATGGGATTTTTTAAAAATATTTAAATAATTTTTAAATATTCAAAAATGCAATATAACGTTATTTTATTGCATTTTTTGACTATTTAAGGCATTTTCAAGGATTTTCTGAAAAAACAATTTTTTTAGATAAAATACACCTATGAGTAAGCTTCCTAAAAGAAAATCATTAAATTTTGCTTACTTTTCCCATAAATTTCAATTGCAGTAGAAATTCTATTTAAAAGTTTGATAATCTAAGTATTTTACCTAAAAAATGAGTTTTGCCAGAAAAGCATTCAAACCAGTCTAAATCGTCGAAATATGCAATAAAATACGATTTTAGCACATTTTTCTGAGCTTTTTATTGTTTCATGTATTTTTCGAAAATAATATGAAATATTCTATAAAAATATTGATTTCTATAGATTTTTAAAGGGATTTTTTAAAAATATGTAAATAATTAATAAATATTCAAAAATGCTATAAAACGTTATTTTATTGCATTTTTTGACGATTTAAGGCATTTTCAAGGATTTTTTTAAAAACTATTTTTTTTAGATAAAATACACCTATGAGTAAGCTTCCTAAAAGAAAATCATAAAATTTTGCTAACTTTTCCCATAAATTTCAAATGCAGTAGAAATATGCAATAAATATGCAATAAAATACGATTTTAGCACATTTTTCTGAGCTTTTTAATGTTTCATGTATTTTTAGAATATAATATGAAATATTCTATAAAAATATTGATTTTTATAGATTTTTAATGGGATTTTTTTTTTAAATATGTTAATAATTAATAAATATTAAAAATGCTATAAAACTTGATTTTATTACATTTTTTGACGATTAAGGCATTTTCAAAGATTTTCTGAAAAAAATTTTTTTAGATAAAATACACCTATGAGTAAGCTTCCGAAAAGAAAATCATTAAATTTTGCTTACTTTTCCCATAAATTTAAATTGCAGTAGAAATTCTATTTAAAAGAGTGATAATCTAAGTATTTTAGCTAAAAAATGAGTTTTGCCAGAAAAGCACTAAAACCGCTCTAAAACGTCGAAATATGCAATAAAATACGATTTTAGCACATTTTTCTGAGCTTTTAATGTTTCATGTATTTTTCGAAAATAATATGAAATAAAAATATTGATTTTTATAGATTTTTATTGGGATTTTTTAAAAATATGTAAATAATTAATAAATATTCAAAAATGCTACAAAACTTGATTTTATTGCATTTATTGACGATTTAAGGCATTTTCACTGATTTTCAGAAAACTATTTTTTTAGATAAAATACACCTATGAGTAAAGAAAAGAAAAGAAAATCATTAAATTTTGCTTACTTTTCCCATAAATTTCAATTGCAGTAGAAATTCTATTTAAAAGTTTGATAATCTAAGTATTTTAGCTAAAAAATGAGTTTTGCCAGAAAAACACTCAAACCTCTCTAAAACGTCGAAATATGCAAAAAATACGATTTTAGCACATTTTTTTGAGCTTTTTAATGTTTCATGTATTTTTCGAAAATAATATGAAATATTCTATAAAAATAATGATTTTTATAGATTTTTAATGAGATTTTTTAAAAATATGTAAATAATTAATAAATATTCAAAAATGCTACAAAACGTTATTTTATTGCATTTTTTGACGATTCAAGGCATTTTCAAGGATTTTCTGAAAAACTATTTTTTTTAGATAAAATACACCTATGAGTAAGCTTCCTAAAAGAAAATCATAAAATTTTGCTAACTTTTCCCATAAATTTCAATTGCAGTAGAAATTCTATTTAAAAGTTTGAAAATCTACGTATTTTAGCTAAAAAATGAGTTTTGTCAGAAAAGCACTCAAACCCCTCTAAAACGTCGAAATATGCCATAAAATGCAATTTTAGGCCATTTTTCTGAGCTTTTTAATGTTTAATGTATTTTTTGAAAATAATATGAAATATTCTAAATTATTATTGATTTTTATAGATTTTTAATGGGATTTTTTAAAAATATGTGAATAATTTATAAATATTCAAAAATGCTATATAACGTTATTTTTTTGCATTTTTTGACGATTCAAGGCATTTTCAAGGATTTTCTGAAAAAAAACTTTTTTTTTAGATAAAATATACCTGTGAGTAAGCTTCCTAAAAGAAAATCATAAAATTTTGCTTACTTTTCCCATAAATTTCAATTGCAGTAGAAATTCTATTTAAAAGAGTGATAATCTAAGTATTTTAGCTAAAAAATGAGTTTTGCCCGAAAAGCACTCAAAACGCTCTAAAACGTCGAAATATGCAATGAAATACGATTTTAGCACATTTTTCTGAGCTTTTTATTGATTCATATATTTTTCGAAAATAATATGAAATATTCTATAAAAATATTGATTTTTATAGATTTTTAATGGGATTTTTTAAAAATATGTAAATAATTAATAAATATTCAAAAATGCTATAAAACGTTATTATATTGCATTTTTTGACGATTTAAGGCATTTTCAAGGATTTTTGGAAAAACTATTTTTTTTAGATAAAATACACCTATGAGAAAGCTTCCTAAAAGAAAATCATAAAATTTTGCTAACTTTTCCCATAAATTTCAATTGCAGTAGAAATTCTATTTAAAACTTTGAAAATCTACGTATTTTAGCTAAAAAATGAGTTTTGTCAGAAAAGCACTCAAACCGCTCTAAAACGTCGAAATATGCCAT
The DNA here is from genome assembly GCA_009830355.1 of Cherax destructor. Classification (NCBI taxonomy): domain Eukaryota; kingdom Metazoa; phylum Arthropoda; class Malacostraca; order Decapoda; family Parastacidae; genus Cherax; species Cherax destructor. Next base: position 9,724 of record WNWK01055174.1, read on the forward strand.
AAATGCAATTTTAGGCCATTTTTCTGAGCTTTTTAATGTTTCATGTATTTTTTGAAAATATTATGAAATATTCTAAATTAATATTGATTTTTATAGATTTTTAATGGGATATTTTAAAAATATGTAAATAATTTATATATATTTAAAAATGCTATATAACGTTATTTTATTGCATTTTTTGACGATTCAAGGCATTTTCAAGGATTTTCTGAAAAAACTTTTTAGATAAAATATACCTATGAGTAAGCTTCCTAAAAGAAAATCATAAAATTTTGCTTACTTTTCCCATAAATTTCAAATGCAGTAGAAATTCTATTTAAAATTTGATAATCTATGTATTTTAGCTAAAAAATGAGTTTTGCCAGTAAAGCACTCAAACCGCTCTAAAACGTCGAAATATGCAATAAAATACGATTTTAGCACATTTTTCTGAGCTTTTTAATGTTTCATGTATTTTTAGAATATAATATGAAATATTCTATAAAAATATTGATTTTTATAGATTTTTAATGGGATTTTATTTTAAATATGTAAATAATTAATAAATATTAAAAATGCTATAAAACTTGATTTTATTGCATTTTTTGACGATTAAGGCATTTGCAAAGATTTTCTGAAAAAAAAAATTTTTTTAGATAAAATACACCTATGAGTAAGCTTCCGAAAAGAAAATCATTAAATTTTGCTTACTTTTCCCATAAATTTCAATTGCAGTAGAAATTCTATTTAAAAGTTTGATAATCTAAATATTTTAGCTAAAAATGAGTTTGCCAGTAAAGCACTCAAACCGCTCTAAAACGTCGAAAATATGCAATAAAATACGATTTTAGCACATTTTCTGAGCTTTTAATGTTTCATGTATTTTCGAAAATAATATGAAATATTCTATAAAAATATTGATTTTATAGATTTTTAATAGGATTTTTTAAAAATATGTAAATAATTTATAAATATTCAAAAATGCTAAAAACGATATTTTATTGCATTTTTGACGATTCAAGCATTTTCACGGATTTTCTGAAAACTATTTTTAGATAAAATATACCTAAAGAGTAAGCTTCCTAAAGAAAATCATAAAATTTTGCTTACTTTTCCCATAAATTTCAATTGCAGTAGAAATTATATTTAAAAGTGTGAAAATGTAAGTATTTTAGCTAAAAAATGAGTTTTGCCAGAAAAGCACTCATACCGCTCTAAAACGTCGAAATATGCAATACAATATGATTTTAGCACATTTTTCTGAGCTTTTTAATGTTTCATGTATTTTAAAAATAATATGAAATATTCTAAATTAATATTGATTTTTATAGATTTTTAATAGGATTTTTTAAAAATATGTAAATAATTTATAAATATTCAAAAATGCTATATAACGTTATTTTATTGCATTTTTTGACGATTCAAGGCATTTTCAAGGATTTTCTGAAAACTATTTTTTAGATAAAATATACCTATGGTAAGCTTCCAAAAGAAATCATAAAATTTTGCTTACTTTTCCCATAAATTTCAATTGCAGTAGAAATTATATTTAAAAGTTTGAAAATTCGTATTTTAGCTAAAATGAGTTTTGTCAGAAAAGCACTCTAACCGCTCAAAACGTCGAAATATGCCATAAAATGCAATTTT
>WNWK01055175.1:0-11349 GCA_009830355.1 Cherax destructor
TAAAAGGGCCGGGGGCCATCCCTTTCCCATTGAAGTTCTTTTGGGGTGAGATTCCCGGGGAATCGGGAACCCCGGGGGATGTTCCACCCCTTCCATTTCCCCCCGGGGGTTGCTTTGGGTGTCTTTCAGGCGATGGGTGTACCTGGAGGCCCCCTTTTCAGATTGGGGGTTTGGGGAGGAGCTTTGTGGCAGGTCCCCGGCCCCCCCTCTTTTTTGCCCACTGGGGTTTTCCAATGGATGTGAGGTTGCTACCCCGTTCGGTTTCTGGCATAAAGGGGGGGATGGCATGGGTTCCATGCCCATCTGCACTACTTGTGGTGCTGAGGCCCTTTTGGGCCGGGGGGGATTAGCCTTTCTTCCCCCGGGGAGCTTTCCCCCCATTTTCCCTTTTTTTATTCTTTATTTTTTTTCTTTTTTTTTAAAAAAAAAAACAAAAAAAAAGGGTAACCTAGCCATGGACGCCAAATTTTAAACCTGCTACCCCGGGGGCCCCTTTTCCTGTTACCGCACCTTGTTCGCCCGGGCCCCCCGGTAAATTTTTTGGACACTTCCCAACCCCTATCTCTCACTGGTGCGGGTTTTTGTCCCCTATTTCAGGTCCCGGGGGTACCCGCCCTTTTTGTATTTGCCCTTGCTTTCCTGACCTTGTTTCCCAGCCCTCTGGGGGCAGGGGGGTTGCTCCCATCCCTGACAGACCAATTCTGGCCCCATTTTAAACGGATTCAGAAATGACCAGCTTGTCACGCACCCCCCCTTAAAGCTATTTTTCACACAAACAAGGGATAAGTTCTTTTGAGACCAACTTCTTCACTATCTTTCCATCATAGATTGGGCCTCCTCGCCAGTGGGCAAAAAAAGGTCCCCCCACACCACAACAGTGTAGAAACTGCGGCTTTTTTGGTCATCCGGGAAATATTGCAGGTCCAGGGCCGAATGCCCAGTCGGGGCCAAACTGGTCCCAAAGACCATGCCAACCTTTTTTGTATCACCTCCTCTTGCCTTAACTGTTGGGGCATCCATCTTACTTTGTGTCATTTTTAAATGAGGGAAATCCGTTGTCTAAAAGAGGGGGAAAGGTTTTCCTTTGCTATAGCTGTCTCTTTACCCCTTCAAGGAGACTCCTGTTTTTCCCTATTTTTTGTATTGCAAACGCCCCCCATTTCTGGGGCCCCAACCCCCGGCCCCCTTCTGTGGTCCCCCCACCCTCAGTCACCCCTGAATTTTTTTGCTTTTCTTGGCTCTGAGGTCCCACCCGCACCCATACTTCCCTCCCCCCTTTCCTCTCCACTACGTTCTGTGTCTACGTCCCGTCCAGCACCCCCTCTACCACCCCTCTTCTTTCAAAGTTGGGCAAAAAAACATTGTTAAACTCTCTCCCCCCCCCTTTCCCCTTCTCCATCCTGAAATTTTTCCTCCCGGGTTCTATGCCTGGTTTCTCACCCCAACATTTTTCTGTTACGGGTGGGGTTCATCCTCCCGTGATACCTTCACCCCCTGTCCCCTCCCAAGTTTCTTCCTCCTCCCCTTCCCAGGTTGTTTCCCACCCTGTCCCCCCCAAACCCCCTTTGACAGTTTCCTTTCCATTTCCTCACCCCTACTTTAGTAACCCAAGTCTCCTGATTGTTGCTCATCCCCCCCCTTTTTCCATCTCTAATGTGGTCCTGCATCCTATTTTCGTTTTCCCCAAAGCGGGAACATCGCAGAATATATTACGGAGACGGGAAACGTTGTGCCCCCTACCCTGGTTCCTCCTCTTCTTTTCACCCCTCCTTCCTTCACTTTCCCTCCTCTGCTTACAAGTTTTTCGCTGCCTCCACCGGGGATTTTTCTAACCCCCCTAGTCCATAGATCCTACCTTTGACTTGTATCTTTTCTTCATAAACGGGGTTTTTGCAGGGGAAAATTTCCCAACTAGGGGGAACCGGGGGAGCTTCAGGGGTTTTTCCCCCGTTTTCCCCGTTGGGGTCTTTTACAAAAACCCCAAATTCACTCCCTTTATCCCCCCCTTTTCAGGCTATGATTTATTATATTCATGGGGTTTTTTCCGATGGAACCTTTTAAAGAAAATGCTCTTTACCACTTATTCCTTCCATCAGCTCTTTATCATTCTTTACATTACACGGGCCCCCTCCCCTTGAATAATGGATACCTTCTTTATCTGTCCCCTTTTTATTTCTATCCAAGATGTTGCTTTTTGGGTTTTTTCCTTGGGCCCCCCCTTCTGTTACGCTTTTTAATGCCCCTTTTTTGGGAGGGGCACTTTACTCCCCCCCTTCAGTTGGAGGATTTTTGCTTCTTCCCCCCATGTTTTAAATAGGGCTCCCCCTCTTTTATCCGAAATCATTCTTTCTTGCATTGATCTCTCCATTGCCTTTCCCCAACTGTCCCCGACTTCACCGGTCTTCCCCCAGGGCTTAAACATGATCATTTTCCAATCATCCTTATTCCCCTTTGTTTTCCCCCCCTTCGTAGCCCACATCAATTTTACGGGAAAAGGACCCCACATCTTCTGCCTTTTATGAGGTTCCTTCCCCCCTCCATTGATGAGGTTTTCATCTTTTTTGTCCCCTTCTTAACCTTAACCAGCTTTACATTCTATCCCCCCAAACCTTGGGGAAGCATTCTGTGGTGTCTTGGTGGGTTTCTGCTTGTGCTCGGGCTGTAAGAAAAGACTGTGGGGAGGTCGGAAGCAGAACCACAAAAGACTCTTTTTATTTTTAAACAGAGGAGGAATTTTTCCATGTCATAAGTGGAAAAAACTTTTTGGGGGAATTAGTTTCCGGGTTTTGGGTTTCGATAGTCGTCTGGGAAAAAAGGGAATTGAGGGTAATTCCCCCGGCTCCTGTTTTCAGGTTTCCGGGGTTATATCACACCCCCTTGCGTTCACTGAAATTGGTAATTCTGGGCTGCATTTCTTAGGCTCCCCAGCCCCCTTTTTCTTCTAAGTCTGCCAGCGAGTTAGAACCCCTTGATTTTTTTTTCTCAGAGAAGAATCTATTATTATTATTTTAAACAAATAGAAGCACTATACCAAGGGGCAAAAGTAGAAAATCTTATAATGTGCCTTTTTCCCCTTTAAGAACTGGAGGCAACACTCCGCTTTCCATCATGGGCAGGGGCCAGCGGCATACATATTCGATGCTACAGCTTTTCATCAGTCTCCCTTTTGTGTTCTTCGATTTTTAATTTATAGGGCCAAGGGAGTTCTTTCCCAACTGTAAGCGAACTTGGGTTTGCACAAGTTTTCCCCACTCTGAATCCATGCTGGTTGTCATTTGTAAGTCTTTTCTTTCGGGTTTCCACCCTCTTCTGATAATCTTTTTTGGGGCTTTGCATACATGTCAGTGACACTGGTCTTAGTATAATCTGCTGCTGTCCCCTTTTTAAAATTGGGTTTAAATTTGCCTTTCCATACCTGGGGTAGTCCCCTTTTTTGATAGATGTGAAGTTTGTTGTTATTCCCGAGCGCCTCTGCCCCCTCTCGGGCCCCATGGAGAGATGTTACCCGGCCCCACGTTTTTGGAATTTACTTCCCCTAGCAGCCTCTTCTCCTCAGTTGTAGTATTGTGTGATTTTTGGGGTACCCACCTCTCCATCTTTCGGGAGTCCTTTCTGTTCCACTGTGAATCTTTTTGAATCTCTTTTAACTCATTATTCAAGGTCGTTTCTGTAAATTTCCCCTCCTTCCTTCCTCAGTCTGATTACCTTTTTGACTGTTGTTATTTTCCCCTGAGGGACTTCAACACCGATCAGAGTTAGCTTTGCATGTCATTTTCTTATTGTCGCTGGGCCCTCCTTATCTGTGCATATTCATTTCTTTTTACTACTTTCCTAGTTCTCCTTTTCCTTTTCCTTCTATACCCTTCCATTTCTAAAGAATTTTTTAGCTCTTCCCCTTTTGGGGGAAACCAAGGGGCCCTCCTGGCCTTTTCATTGTCGGTTGCCCGGACAAACCTCCTCCACTTCCTTGCATATTGTTTCACATATTCCATCTCATTTACTGTTTTCCCTGAAAATTCTCTTCCCCCTGGGCCTCCAAAGGGAAAATTCCTGCCTGTAAAATCCCTTTTTTGTTTTTTATTCCCTTGCCCTTCCCCTCCCCTCCACCTGTAACCATATGTATTGTTTAAACACATGATAAGCCCCAAACCTTTTATAGTGATGTCCCCAATACTGCACTGCCCCCAAGGGGAATACTGTCCCGTCTTGCTGGTTCATCCTCTCCCCCTCTCTGGTAGTTTCCCCAATGTGTTTATGCATGAGGTTTCCAGTGCCACCTCCATCATCTTAGCCATTCACGTTTTGGGCCTCATGGCCACAGGTTTTCCCAGTCGATTTCTTTAGATTGAAATCACCCACGACCTCAGTAGCTTTGCCCTGCTCATGGGCCCTTCTGGCCATTTCCCAGCTGTATGTGTCAAATCCATCTCTCTGAAAGACCTTGCTATTCTTGCCTTGGCCTCCTGCTGTTGTGGTGGGTTCATACATCACTGAATCACCCACCTGGGACCTCCAGTCTGAAGTGTTCCTGTTATGTAGTCTCTGCTTCTCCGCTGTCCCTCTCTCCAACTCAATCCCATTGGTTTTTGATAAGCAGTGCCACTCCTCCACCCCCTGTTCTATCTTTCCTCAGGATCTGATATCCAGTTGAAAGATGGTATTTATTATCATTCCTGAGAGCTTGATTTCTGTGAGGGCTATGATGTCTGGTGACCTCTGTGATTCTTCTATGCCACTCCTCCCACTTGTTACTTCTATACCATTAGTGTTGATGTGTACCACACCAGTTTCCTCTCCAACACTGTATTCTGGGGTTTGTGGGGTGGGGGTCCTGGCAGGGTGCTGCTGGATTCTATTGCACAGGGGTGGGGCTGTGAGGTGGGGTAGCTGTGAGTATGGGGTGTTTGGGTGCTGGCTTTTGAGGGTATGGCTCTGTAGGTGTTTGGGCACTGCCCACTCGACTCTGGTTGTTCTCTACTGACTAGCCTTGTCTCTTTTCTGCCTTCTCTCTGCAAGTTCTCTCTCTCAGCTGTCATTGCTCTGTCCGTATTTGGTTGTGTGTGTGTGTACTCACTCTATTTGTGGTCAGTAGGGCTGTCCATTTCCTGGCCCCGCCTCTTCGCAGGTCGTGCTACTAGGTCCACTCTTCCCTGCTCCATGAGCTTTATCGTATCTCTTCTAAAGCTATGTATTTTTGATCTGCCTTCCACAATATCACTCATATTGCTCCACTTCCTGGCAACTCTGTGACTGAAGAAATGCTCCCTAACATCTCCTGTGACTCATCTGAGTGTTCAACTTCCGGTTAGACTCCTTGTTGCTGAGTCCCATCTCTGAAAAATCCTGTCCTTATCCATCTTGTCAATTCCTCTCAGTATTTTATATGTCGTTATCATGTCCTCCCTATCCTTCCTGTCCTCTAGTGTCGTCAGGCTCGATTTCCTAGCCTCTTCGTAGGACATACTCCTTAGCCCGGGACTAGTCTTGTTGCAAACCTTTGCACTTTCCAATTTTTTCACGTGCTTGACCAGGTGTGGGTTCCGTACTGGTGCTGCACACTCCAGTATGAGCCTGACGTACATGGTGTAAGGTGTCGTGAAGATTCCTTAATAAGGTGTTGAAACGCTATTCTTAGTTGCCAGGCGCCCCATATGCTGCAGCAGCTATTCGGTTGATGTTCACTACAGGAGATGTGTTTCGGTATTAAACTCACCCCAAGATCCTTTAATTGGGTGAGATTTGCAGTTTTTGGCCCCTTAACCTTACTCTGCGGTCTTCTTTGACCTTCTCACCTTCATGACTTTGCACTTGGTGGGTTAAACTCAGGAGCCAGTTGCTTGACCAGGCCGCAACCTGTCCAGATCTCTTTGTAGTCCTTACCTGATTCATCCTCATCCTGTCAGGTATTCTCTGATCCATTGCAGTTTCCTGTTATACCTGCCTGGTGCTCCAGCTTTTGTATCACTAATCTTGTGTGGGCCTGTGTCGAAAGCCTTCTTACAGTCCAAGAAAATATAGTCAACCCCCCTCTCTCTCTCTCTTCTCTCTCTCTCTCTCTCTCTCTCTCTTCGCTCTCTTCTTTTCTATCTCTTTATCTCTCTCTCTGCCTCTCTCTCTTTATCTCTCTCTATCTCTCTCACTCTCTCTTTCTCTCTCTCTCTCTCTTCTCTCTCTCTCTCTCTCTCTCTCTCTCTCTCGCTCTCTCTTTCTCTCTATCTCTCTCTCTTTATCTCTCTCTATCTCTTATCTCTCTCTCAGTTTCCTCTCTCTTGTCTCTGTATCTCTGCATTCTCTCTCTCTCTCTCTCTCTCTCTTCTTGTTTTTGCTTCTGTCACCTTGTTGCAAAAACCCAGTAGGTTTGTGACACGGATTTCTTCCTAGGTGCTTCAACACTCTTTCTTCTGATAATCTCCATGACTTGTGTGTGTGTCTGTCTTGAGAGTGCTGAGGCAAGAGAATAATGTTATATGTAGTTATGCGGTATTAATTGACTGCAGGTACACGAGCTATGATACAGACTCAGTGTAACATTTATTGTTCATGAATACATTGTTGTAGGTGTCTGTCTCTCGTCTTGGTTGTTTGCTTGGATGCCTTAAGTGGTAAAACTGTTTTTAAATTACCCCAGATCCCTCCCCTCTGACACTATAGATTATCATAATATAATTGTAGGTTTTTAGTAATTTTCTACCTATCTTGGCATTTGTGTATCATCTGCAGACATGTCTATATAGTTTTATTCTTTTCCATAAATCATTATGTGAATTAGAAGCATTACTGGTGGGCAGTAATGCTCAGTGAGACTCATTTAATACTGTGTCCACACTGGAATATTGTTATTAGTTTTTGCAGTTTCACTTAAGTCATACAAGTTCTCATTCACTGTAGTAGTTTGTTTATCAGTTGGTTCTCGAGGTACGACAAGCTGATAAAACTCTCGCACGAAGGCCTCGTACTGATTTTTGAGATCCTGCTCCAACTTCGTACTCGTCCATGAAGGCCGCCTGCGGAGGTCACTCTCAGCCGTAACTCAAAGTATTTACTAGCCACCAGCCATAACTTAGAATTTACTAGTCACTCAGCCATAACTTTAAAGAACTTCCTGCAACAATTATAAGAATTTACATTACCAGAGTATTAAACGAGAAAAATATATATTAAATGACTTTACAAAGCCATTTTTGCTGTCAGTATTTTTGATGAGTCTAAACTATGAATATATTTAAAAAAATAAAAAGTAAAAATATTGATACATGTATATATAATACTTTATACGTGTGCATATACTAGTTTATACGTGCCTGTATACTAGTTCATACATGCACAAAGCAACCACTTAGGTGAGAATAATGTTGCTCAGGCCTCATATTGCAGTTGTAAACGCTTCTTCAGGAGCAATGCTATGAAGAAAGTCAAATTTAGGACAGTTCCAACAGGTGTGGCTGACTGTGTCACATGACACACCTGCTGGGACTCTCCCATGTAATGCGATACAGTACTGGATGGACTTCAGCCAGTATGACACACCGCTGAGACTCCCTCCCGTGTAATGCGATACAGTACTGATATACTCAGCCATGACACCTGCTGGGACTTCTCCTGTGTAATGAGATACAGACTGGCTATACAGTGTCACATGACACACACCTGCTGGGTCTCTCCTGTGTCATAAGATACATTATTGTGTCTCATTACACACCTGGAACTGCCCCGTGTAATGAGATACAGTATTGGATGGACTGTGTCACATGACACACCTGCTGGGATTCTCTGTGTAATGAGATACAGTACTGGCTATTCTGTGTCACAGCACACCTGCTGGGACCTCCCCTGTAATGAGATCAGTACTGGCTATTCTGTGTCACATGACACACCTGCTGGGACTCTCCGTGTAATGAGATACAGTACTGGGTATTCTGTGTCACATGACACACCTGGGATTCTCCCGTGTAATGAGATACAGTACTGGCTGGACTGTGTCACATGACACACACCTGCTGGTCTCGCCCGTGTAATGAGATACAGTACTGGCTATTCTGTGTCACATGACACACCTGCTGGGATTCTCCTGTATGAGATACAGTACTGGATGGACTGTGTCACATGACACACCTGCTGGGGCTCTCCGTGTAATGAGATACAGTACTGGCTATTCTGTGTCACATGACACCTGCTGGGACTCTCCTGTAATGAGATACAGTACTGGCTGGACTGTGTCACAACAAACACCTGCTGGGTCTCGCCTGTGTAATGAGATACAGTACTGGCTATTCTGTGTCACATGCACACACCTGCTGGGTCTCGCCCGTGTAATGAGATACAGTACTGGCTATTCTGTGTCACATGACACCTGCTGGGGTTCTCTTGTGTAATGAGATACAGTACTGGATGGACTGTGTCACATGCACACCTGCTGGGATTCTCCTGTAATGAGATACAGTACTGGATGGACTGTGTCACATGACACACCTGCTGAGACTTTTCCGTGTAATGCGATACAGTACTGGCTATTCTGTGTCACATGACACCTGTGGGACTCTCCGTGTAATGAGATACAGTACTGGCTATACAGTGTCACATGACACACACCTGTTGGTCTCTCCGTGTCATAAGATACATTATTGTGTCTCATTACACACCTGGAACTGCCCGTGTAATGAGATACAGTACTGGATGGACTGTGTCACATGACACACCTGCTGGGATTCTCCCGTGTAATGAGATACAGTACTGGATGGACTGTGTCACATGACACACCTGCTGGGATTCTCCGTGTAATGCGATACAGTACTGGCTATTCTGTGTCACATGACACCTGCTGGGACTCTCCCGTGTAATGAGATACAGTACTGGCTGGACTGTGTCCCTGACACACACCTGCTGGGTCTCGCCCGTGTCATAAGATACATTATTGTGTTTATTACCACCTGGAACTCCCCGTGTAATGAGATACAGTACTGGCTGGACTGTGTCACATGACACACCTGCAGGGACTCCTGTGTCGTGAGACCAGTCCTGTTGACAAAAGGACCGACGAATCTTAATTGTACTGCCTCGAAAAACATAAATCAGATAGGTGGTCGTATAGAGCGAGTGCGTTGTGAGGAACTCTACTAATGAAAAAGGTGCATAAAATGGTGATATTTGTGGCCGACGAAGACTTCTTGCTGAAGAGAAGGAGGGAACACATCCTTAGATTCTTTTTAAGAGGCGCCTGAGTTTCCCTGTCTCCTAATATCATGTTTATTTTTCCCCTATAGTCTACCTTGTCCATAATTACTATCGCATTTGTTTGTCTAATTTCGTAAGGTGAAGTCCAGGATCTTTCCAATTCATGGTATAACTTGACAAATCTTTGAGGATAATTGTGTTGTAGGGTGTCTACAACACAATTGTCCTCATCGATTTGGGGTTCGATCCCCGGTACGAGGGGAAACGTTAGAATGCTTTCCGTAAGACACCTGCTGTCCCTGTTCATCTAGTAGAAGATAGATACCGGGTGTTAGTCGACTGGTGTGGGTCGCATCCTGGGGACAAAATTTTCCCGAAATGCTCTGCATAACAAGCGGCTTTCTTTTATAGTGGTACGTCATTGATGTCAGGTAGGCCTGTATATTTTGTGCATGTACTTGTTGAAGTAATTATTATTAATTTTTTTATTATTATTATTATTATTATTATTATTATTATTATTATGAAGGATGGAGTGGGTTATGTTAGGTAAGGTTCGTCAGGAAACACGACAAGTGTTTCCTGACGGGGTCTTAGTCATATGATGACCCACCACCCGAACTTGTGATCAACTGACAGAGGCCGTCCACTGCCTTACCAGCCCACCCTTTAAAAATTATTATAGAACTCTTTCCACCATTAAGTGGCATGAATGTGTTGATCCTCCCGCTGAGGAGACGTTCACGGAGGACACGGTGGCCATATTTTATCCTTGGCTCCAAAATTTGGACGCTAAGGTGGAAGGTAATGAAATGATTAGTGCCACTCACAAGAAGAGTGGCACTGCCCAGTACTGTCTCTGTGATGGTACTTTCCTCACTGGATGAATGGCACTGACCAGTACTGTCTTAGTGATGGTACTTTCACTCATTGGATGAGTGGCACTGTCCAGTACTGTTCTGTGATGGTACTTTCATTCACTGGATGAATGGCACAGCCCAGTACTGTTCTGTGATGGTACTTTCACTCACTGGATTAGTGGGACTGCCCAGTACTGTTCTGTGATGGTATTTTCACTCACAGGATGAGTGGCACTGCCCAGTACTGTTCTGTCATGGTATTTTCACTCACAGGATGAGTGGCACTGCCCAGTACTGTTCTGTGATGGTACTTTCACTCATTGGATGAGCGGCACTGCCCAGTACTGTTCTGTGATGGTATTTTCACTCACTGGATGAATGGCACTGCCCAGTACTGTCTCAGTGATGGTACTTTCACTCACTGGATGAATGGCACTGCACAGTTTGTCTCTGTGATGGTACTTTCACTCACTAGATGAGTGGCACTGCCAGTACTGTTCTGTGATGGTACTTTCACCACTGGATGAGTGGCACTGCCCAGTACTGTTCTGTGATGGTACTTTCACTCACTGGATGAGTGGCACTGCCCAGTACTGTTCTGTGATGGTACTTTAACTCACTGGATGAGTGGCACTGCCAGTACTGTTCTTTGATGGTACTTTCACTCACTGGATGAGTGGCACTGCCCAGTACTGTTCTGTGATGGTACTTTCACCACTGGATGAGTGGCACTGCCCAGTACTGTTCTGTGATGGTACTTTCACTCACTGGATGAAAGGCACTGCCCAGTACTGTCTCAGTGATGGTACTTTCCTCACTGGATGAATGGCACTGCCAGAACTGTCTCAGTGATGGTACTTTCCTCATTAGATGAGTGGCACTGCCAAGTACTGTCACTGTGATGGTACTTTCACTCACTGGATGAGTGGCACTGCCCAGTAGTCACTGTGATGGTACTTTCACTCACTAGATAAGTAGTACTGCCCAGTACTTCTCTGTGATGGTACTTCACTCACTGGATGAGTGGCACTGCCCAGTACTGTCTCTGTGATGGTATGTTCATTTACAAGAGAATGGCATGCCAGTACATAGCACTGCCACTCACAGGTTGAATGGCACTGACCAATAACTTCCCTCCTCGGGGCAATAAAGTCTCTTCAAAAAGGTGCCTTGATGCTGACGAAGGGCTCTTAATCCAAGGAATTAGAGACACCCCCCCCTTCCTTGCATCAAACCTGATAAACTTCCACGCCCCAGACGCTGTTTGACCCTACGAGTTAAGTGCCTACCTTAATAATAATAATAATAATAATAATAA
>WNWK01055176.1:0-11348 GCA_009830355.1 Cherax destructor
ATCCTACCACTGTCTTGACCACCTGCATACACTATCTCTCCTACCACTGTCTTGTCCACCTACACTATCTCTCCTACCACTGTCTTGACCACCTGCATACACTATCTCCTACCACTGTCTTGTCCACTTACCCTATATATTAATCCATACATAAAGGGAAAAGATGGATAAGGGGAAGTAAATTTTTTAATTAATTTATCTTTACCTTTCAGTAGAAGTTTTATTGTTTTATTTAAATTGCTGTTAGTAGTTTCTAATGGATTTTTCTAAGTTTAGAATAAGTTTCAGCATCATCTAGGTGAATATTTATTTTGTCTTGGTAATTATACACCAGTAACCCGCACATAGAAGAGAGATGAGCTTACGACGACGTTTCGGTACGACTTGACCATTTACAAAGTCACATAACAAAACGAAGAGAAGGAGGGAGTATATATAGGGACGGAACGGACAGGAAGTAGTAGTTGTAGTAGTGGTGTCAGTCATGTACTAAGAAAGAGGAGCACTGCAAGGGAGCTAGCATACTTTGGGAGGAGCAAGAACACAGAGGGAAGGAAAAAATAATAAAGGACAAATACAAGGCAGAAGAAAGAAAAAAAAACTCAAAGGAGAAAGAAGAAAGATGAAAGGGGAAGAGGAGAAGGGGAAAAAAGAATCAGGTTAAGTCATGGGTGTTCTGAAGTTTGGAGCATTAACAATGTAATGAGAAAGGAAAGCATCAATAGAGACAAAGCAACGACTAATTTTAATACAAGGAAATTTGTATGGGAGGATTCAACCAGGGTGAAAGTTAGACGTAGGGTAGACAGTTTTAGCAGAAGACCAATCAATAGGATGACTGTGATCTCTGACATGACAGAAAAGATCATTGTTGGTGTCGGCAAACCTAACACTACTTTTGTGCTCCCTAAGTCTGTCAGAAAGAGATCGGCCAGTTTCTCCGAAGTAATGAAGAGGACAGGAGGAGCAAGAAATAGAGTAGACACCAGGAGAATCTATAGAGGAGGGGATGTATGAACTAGATTAGTGCGAAGAGTGTTAGTCAGGTGAAAGGTAAGTTTGATGTCTAAGAAACGGAGAGTTGTTGAGATTAGAGAGACCAGAGATGTAGGGAAGGCAGAGGACAGGAGAGTTCCCAGGAGTAGAGGGTTTAGGAGAGAAGAAAGTCCGTTTAGTACGTGAGAAGGCAGAGTCTATGAAATGGGAAGGGTAGCCAAGCAGGAAAATGAATTATGAAGAGTGGAAATTTCTAATTCATGGAACTGAGTATCACAAATGGGGAGACCACGGAGAAAGAGGGATATAAGACAATTTTTCTTGTCTTAGGAAGCATGATAAGAAAAGTAGTGAATAAACATGCGAATGTGCATAGGCTTGCGGTACACGGAAAAGGCAAAACCTGTATCCGAGCGGGGACATGAACATCAAGGAAAGGAAGATTAGCGGGACAAGAGATAGAGGAGAGCCCATAGCGACCCCGAAGGTTGGAGAATAATATTTACCTGGAAGGAAAAGAAATTAGAGTCCACACAAAGGCGGATAAGATCAAGAAAGACATCAGTAGGTATAGGGAGATGAAGTAACCCTTGAATGGCCTTCTCTGAGAAAATTAAGGACATCATCAAGAGGGACATTAGTGAAAGGATTGAACGTCAAGACTAATCATCTTACAGGTCGGGAGAGAGCAACCCATTCGATGAAGTCTTGAGAGTGACGAAGGTGGGCAGGAGAAAAAGTACCAAGAAAGGGAGTGAGGGTTTTGGCTAGCCAAGAAGCAAGATAATAAGATACAGAACCTCTAGAGGATATGATGGGACGTAGAGGAATATCAGGTTTGTGAGTTTTGAGAAGGCCATAGAAACAGGGCAGAGAGGGACAGATGACACGAAAACGTTGAACAAGGTTAAATTCAGGAGGACAGAGGTCGGAGAGAGTCTTAAGTTTCTTGTTGAAAGTTCTCTTGATGCGATCAAGAGGGTTGGAAACGAGAGGAGTGTAGGTATGTGAGTCAGAGAGCAAGACATCGGCTTTACGGAGGTAATCCTCTCGATCAAGGATAACAACCGAATTACCTTTGTCAGAAGAGAGTATGACAATATTAGCGTTAGATTTAAGAGAAGAAAGAGCAAGTTGATAGCGGCGAGGAAGGTGATGGTTTTTAGAAAACAGCCTATCAAGAACAGGAAGGAGAGCGCAACGAAAAGTGGATAAATCAAGAAGATTATTATTACGAGAGCGAGACTGACGAAAAGTAATCATGTCAATACCAGCGTGAGGGGCAGGTGAAGTGGCAAAGGAAAGACCAAAACCAAGTAGTTCAAGCTCATGTTGAGAGAGTGTGACAGAAGACAGATTAGTAACACAGTCAGTAAGGGAGAATTTGGACCAAGGACTGTCTGAGATGAGACGTTGAAGTTTATTCTGCAGTTTAGAAGAATGCATTTGTGAATTCAGGCGAGCAGTGTCAAAAGCGATGGTAGTGAGAAGGTTACAGAGATCTTGTGGAAGAGAAGCAAAGAGAGCATGTTGACGCTGACGGAGAGTAAAGAAGGCATCTTCAACCTGAGACTTAGTTGAAATAATGAGCTGTTGGAGTAGGAGACGGGCATGATCAGGAAAGGGAGTGCCCAGGGGTTGGGATTCAGGAAATGGGAGAAGGAATGGGTAGAACCTGCTCATCAAGACAGTCACGCAGAAAGTGAATCTCAACAACTCTCTCCGTTCCTTAGACATCAAACGTACTTTTGGCCAGACTAACACTTTTCCCACTAATCTAGTTCATACCTCTCCTCCCTCTATAGATGCTCCTGGTGTCTATTCTATGTCTTGCTCCTCCTGTCCTCTTCAGTACTTTGGAGAAACTGGCGATCTCTTTCTGACAGACTTAGGAAGCACAAAAATAGTGTTAGGCCGACACTAATAATGCTCTTTTCTGTCATGTTAGAGATCACAGTCATCCTATTGATTGGTCTTCTGCCAAAACTGTCTACCCTACGTCTAACTTTCACAGTCGCCGTCTGGTTAAATCCTCCCTTATACACAACTTTCTTGTATGAATCTTAGTCGTGGCTTTGTCTCTGTAGGATGCCTTTCTTTCCCATTACATTGTTAAATGCTCCAAACTTCAGAACACCAATGACTTAACCTGATTCTTTTTTCCCTTCTCCCTCTTCCCCTTTCCTCTCCTCTTTCTTCTTTCTCCTTTGGGTTTTCTTCTGCCTTGTATTTGTAATTTATTATTCCCCCCTCTTGTGTTCTTGTTTCTACCCTATGTGGGCCCCTAGCTCCATTGCAGTGCTACTCTTTCTTACTATATGACTGACGACTGCTGCTGCTGCTGCTGCTGTTCTTGTTCCCGTACCTATATATACTCCCTTCTTTTCTCCTTTTTGTTAGTGTAACTTTGTAAATGGTCCAAGTCGTAAGTTCCTCTTCCATGTTCCGGGTTATTTGTGTATTGTTCCAGTCACGGTATTGTGCCTTTTGTTATCTTGGTAATTGGTTGTGATATCACCTGATTACTGTGATCTTATTCCATATATATTTTATATATATACATATATATATTATATACACACATACATGTTCATAAACGGTGTGGACGATAAGTTGGTGTTGATAATATAAAGTTTGTTGTGGCGAGAATTCAATAATAAGAATTCAGTATTCTCATTATTATATCCGTCTCACAATTACTTGCTTAAGGTATCTTATTATGAACTTAATCTCTTTCAGAATGCGGTACTAAAGCTTTCTGCGACGAAGGTTTCGGAGTTTGCAGAGAATCTTGCAATAAGAAGGAGCGCGAGATTACTGGAGACTGTGGTCACACTGCTTGCAAGTGTTGCACAACACGCTTGGCTGAATGTTCAACAATTATGAATAAACACTATATCTGTGTGGACAACTGCACTTCCTGGGAACGTAGTCTAGACACCTGCAGGGAGAACTGCAGTATACTTGAGAGAAGTCGTGGCATCTGTGTGGACTTCAGAAAGTGTACTGATCCTCTGGAACATCAGTGTTGTTCACAGCCTGACTGTGTGTGTTGCAACAGTAAGTACTGAGCTCATAATTATTGCAATATTTAATATACACTTATGAATATTATTTTAATATTTCTATCTTTCAATTATGTATGCAGTTCTGGAGTTTCAATGATTGTCATAAAAATGGGAAAGGGAGAAATGCGACAGTTCTTCAGTGTAACAGCTAAAAAAAAAAAAAAATTGTAATAATTCTGATGAAAAGATCCAGAAAACGTGAACAATGAAACTGTTTCAAATCATTTACCATAAATCCAAACAATGTAGGTCTTCAGAAAAGGATTTTTATAACATAGTTTAAAAGATATCTGCCATTATTATTGAAATTTATGACTTCCCTAGGAAGCTTTTGAAATTAATGATCATATACAAACACATCTTGTTTACAAATGTAGGAAATTTGAATACTATTTCAGAAAAGATTTACTAATTTTGAAAATAATTCTGAACATAACAAAAATTATGCAGTTAATTTTAAATTAACTTTAACAGATCATAGATAAAATTACCAGAATTTTATTTGAAAAATGCGTTAGGTTAGATTATTTCAGGCGAGATTTTTAAGATTAGTTTTGGTGCCAAAAAATTTTGTTGTCTCCAAGTTCAGTAAAAAAATATGCTTATTAAACAATAAAAGAAAATTTGGTATGCGTTAGATTTTAGGTCAGTTCGAAATATTTCTTTTCATATGCCAAAAAAAAAGGCAAATACCACATCTAGTATCGGGCCCTTGCTCAGACAAGATGGGACTTAAACAGATGACAACACAGAAATGAGTGAGATACTGAAACCCCAGTATGACTCTGGGTTTAGTGAGCCACTAAAGATGGACATTCCAAATGATTTTTAATGAACGAGCCTTAAAACTCCATCAATGTATACCAGATTTCTGACATTACCTTAACTCCGATAGACATTGAGAAAGCCATTAACAACATGCCCATACACTCAGCCCCGGGCCCTGACTCGTGGAACTCTGTGTTCATTAAGAACTGCAGGAAACCCTTTCGTGTGCTCTAAGTATACTACGGAGAAGGAGCTTATACATAGGTGAAATTCCAGTCGCTAAAAATAATGGATATTGCCCCACTCCATAATAAGAACATAAGAACATAAGAAAGGAGGAACACTGCAGCAGGCCTGTTGGCCCATACTAGGCAGGTCCTTCACAATCTGTCCTACTAACAGAATATTTGCTCAACCCAATTTTCAATGCTACCCAAGAAACAAGCTTTGATAATTCTATTTACTCATGTGCGAGTCCCACTCAAATCCAACCCTCTCACTCATGAATTTATCCAACCTAAATTTGAAACTACCCAAGGTCCTAGCTTCAATAACCCTACTAGGCAGACTGTTCCACTCATCAACTACCCTATTTCCAAACCAATACTTTCCTATATCCTTTCTAAATCTAAAATTTATCTAACTTGAATCCATTATTGCGGGTTTTCTCTTGGAGAGATATCCTCAAGGCCTTATTTATATCCCCTTTGTTAATACCCATTTTCCACTTGTATACCTCGCTAATGCTATGTATTAATTTAGTCATTCTACGCTGAATGTTTTCTAATGAATTTATGTCCATTCTGTATTATGGAGACCAGAACTGAGCTGCGTAATCTAGGTGAGGCCTTACTAATGATGTATAAAGCTGTAATATAACCTCTGGACTTCTGTTGCTTACACTTCTTGATATAAATCCCAGTAATCTATTTGCCTTATTACGTACGCTTAAGCATTGCTGTCTTGGTTTAAGGTTGCTGCTTACCATCACCCCCAAGTCCTCGCAATCTGTATGGCTAAGTTCTACGTTATTTAACTTATAAGTGCTTGGGTTATGGACACTCCCGAGCTTCAGTACCTTGCATTTATCTACATTGAACTGCATCTGCCACTTTTCTGACCACGAATTAAGTTTGTCTAAATCTTCCTGAAGTTCTATGACATCTGTGGTTGAATCAATTATCCTACCTATCTTCGTGTCGTCGGCGAATTTGCTCATGTCACTAGTAATTCCCTCGTCAAGGTCATTGATATATATTATAAATAACAACTGGCCTAAGACTGATCCCTGTGGAACACCACTTGTTACAAGTCCTCACTCGGATTTAACCCCATTTATGCACACTCTCTGCTTCCTATTGGTGAGCCATGACTCGATCCATGACAGCACTTTTTCCCCAATGCCATGAGCTGCCACTTTCTTTAACAGTCTCTGGTGCGGTACTCTATCAAAAGCCTTACTAAAGTCTAAATAAACAATATCGAATTTTTTATCGTGATCAACAGCCTCAAAAGCTTTACTGAAGAAGGTTAATAAATTAGATAGGCAGGAACGGCACCTCGTGAATCCATGCTGAGTATTATTAATCAAATTATGGTTATCTAGATGGCTTCTAATAATATCAGCTATAATTGACTCTAGTAATTTGCCTACAATTGAGGTAAGGCTTATTGGGCGGTAATTTGACGGTATTGACTTGTTCCCTGCTTTAAAAATAGGAATTACATAAGCCATCTTCCACATATCAGACACTACACCTGTTTGAAGAGATAAATTATAAATGTTAGATATTGGTTCACAGAGTTTCATTTTGCATTCCTTAATAACCCTAGCAAAAAGCTCATCAGGACCTGGCGATTTATTTTGTTTCATTCGGTCTAGTTGTTTCATAACCATTTCGCTAGTGACTGTGATATTACATAATTTATCTTCTTCTGGGCCTCTGTAAAAATTAATTACTGGGATATTATTAGTATCTTCTTGGGTGAAAACCGAGAGAAAATAATTATTAAAAATAGAGCACATATCATTCTCCTTGTCAGTAAGATGCCCAGAGTTATTTTTAAGGGGACCTATCTTATCCCTAACTTTTGTTTTATAAACCTGGAAAAAACTTTTTGGGTTAATTTTTGAATCCCTAGCAATTTTAATTTCACAGTCCCGTTTAGCTTTTCTTATCCCCTTTTTAACGTCCCTCTTAATGTCAGTATACTGATTTATAAGATGACCCTCACCTCTTTTTATGCGCCTATAAATTCCTTTCTTTTGCCCTAAAAGATATTTGAGCCTATTATTCATCCATTTTGGGTCATTTCTACTTGATCTAATTTCTTTATACGGGATAAATGTTATTTGGGCAGCCTATATAGTGTTAAGAAAACTGTCATATTGATACCTCTCTTCGTTACCCCAGTCCACAGTTGATAAGTGTTCGCTAAGTCCATTATAATCTGCTAAACGAAAATCTGGGACCGTTACTGAATTATCCCTACTATCATACATCCATTCAATGCTAAAGGTAATTGACCTGTGGTCGCTTGAGCCGAGTTCCTCTGTAATTTCTAAATTATTAACAAGGGTTTCCTTGCTTGCAAGAATCAAGTCAAGTAGGTTATTTCCCCTTGTAGGTTCTGTCACAAACTGCTTCAAAAAGCAATCCTGAACTACTTCTAAAAAGTCGTTAGATTCTAAATTCCCTGTCAAGAAATTCCAACCAATCTGACTAAAGTTAAAGTCCCCTAGAATTACTACGTTATCGTGCCTTGTGGATATTGTTAACAATTTCCTCCCAAAGTAGTCTCCCTTGTTCCCTATCTAAGTTTGGAGGACGGTAAATCACACCCCTCTGAAAATTCTATCCAGACAGACTCTATATTTGTTACTTCAGACTTTATACCGTTTTTATGCAACAATTTAAATGGTCACGGACATAGAGCGCCACCCCACCCCGCTTCCCGATACTTCTGTCTACTTGGAACAATTTAAAACCCTGAATGTGACATTCGGCAGGCATGTCCCGATTTTTCATATTAAACCATGTCTCAGTTATTGCAAAAACATCAATATTACCCGTACTTGCAACTAATCTCAACTCGTCCATCTTATTCCTAGCACTACGACTATTAGTGTAATATACATTTAAAGACCCTCCTTTCTCTTTACCCTTCCTGCTCATTTCTGTTTTTCCACTATACCTATTACTGTCCTTGTCACCTAGTGCCACTGGCTTTCGAATATCCACCCTATTCTGCCTATTGCTAGTTCCCCTAGAATTTATAACATTACTACACTGGGACTTCACTGTTTTCCCCCCATAACCCATACCACTAACTTTTTCTAGTTTAAAGCCCTAACAGCTCTCTCCACTGCAGTTGCCAGTGCCCCCACCTCAGACCTAGATAAGTGAACCCCATCCCTGGCATACTGCATCTGCCACTTCTTAAAAGGCATAAATTGATTAATGAATCTCAGCACTTTTACTAAGGGGCGTTCCTGCCTTACGAATTTACTAACTTTTTTCACTAAGGTGTTTGAGGAGGTAGATCATGGTAATGAATATGATATTGTGTATATGGACTACAGTAATGCTATCGATAGAGTTCCACATCAGAGGCTATTGAAGAAACTTAAGGCACATGGAATAGGAGGAGAAATTTTTTCCTGGGTAGAGGCATAGTTGACAAATAGGCGGCAGAGAGTTTGCATGAATGGGGAGAAATCAGAATGGGGGCAAGTCTCAAGCGTTGTCCCACAGGGGTCAGTTTAGGGCCCCCTGTTGTTTACAATTTACATAAACGACATAGATGAGGGAATAAATAGCAACATAAGCAAGTTTGCTGATGACACCAAGATAGGCCGTCCAATTCATTCTGGTGAGAACATTGGAGCACTCCAGGATGATTTGAATTGACTGATGCAGTGGTCGGAGAAGTGGCAGATGCAGTTTAATATAGACAAATACAAAGTTGTAAATGTTGGACAGGAAAATAACCATACCACATATAAATTGAATAATGTAGATCTTAATACTTGTGATTGCGAGAAGGATTTAGGAGTTCTAGTCAGCAGTAATCTGAAACCAAGACAACAGTGTATAAATGTTCGCAACAAAGCTAACAGAATCCTTGGCTTCATATCAAGAAGTATAAATAATAGAAGTCCTAAGGTTGTTCTTCAACTCTATATATCTTTGGTTAGGCCTCATTTAGATTATGCTGCACAGTTCTGGTCACCTTATTACAGAATGGATATAAATGCACTGGAAAACGTACAGAGGAGGATGACAAAGTTGATCCCATGTATCAGAAATCTTTCCTATGAGGATAGACTGAGGGCCTTGAATCTGCACTCTCTAGAAAGGCGTAGAATTAGGGGGGATATGATTGAGGTGTATAAATGGAAAACAGGAATAAATAAAGGGGATGTAAATAGAGTGCTGAAAATATCCAGCCAAGACAGGACTCTGAGCAATGGTTTCAAGTTGGAAAAGTTCAGATTCAGGAAGGATATAGGAAAGCACTGGTTTGGTAATAGAGTTGTGGATGAGTAGAAGAAACTCCTGAGTACCGTCATAGGGACTGGGACGTTGTGTAGTTTTTAAAATAGGTTATATAAATACATGAGTGGGTGTGGGTGGGTATGAGTTGGACCTGATTAGCTTGTGCTACTAGGTCAGATGCAGTACTAATTCCCTAAGTGGAAGTGACCTGACTACCTGGAATTTACCTGGAGAGGGTTAACTCCAGGTGGTCGGGTCTAAGCCGGGGGAGGGGGGGTGATGGACCTGCCTCGCATGGGTCAGTAGGCCTGCTGCAGTGTTCCCTTTTTTTTTTATGTTCTTATTGATATCAACACTGTCTCCAGTACTCTGACCACCCACTCGCTGCCCCTCACAGAGCCTCTAGTAAAAACACTTACATTCATATTTAAAACGTAAATGTCTTGACCTTATCACATTATTCAGACTCTGGAAACTTGTTATACTCTTGTAGGTATGTTCACTGATACTATCACGTACAATGATTGGTATGTTCACTGATACTATCACGTACAATGACTGGTATGTTCACTGATACTATCACGTACAATGACCACTAACAATATCCAAGGACTGCCAATACAACTCAAAATTCTGGGAAAACTATTTAACGATATTTCTTCACATGTGTGTCAGTAGTCACCTAATAGCACTTACCTAATTGTGTCTGCAGGGGTCGATTCATAGCTCCTGTCCCCGCCTCTTCAATGGTCGTTACTAGGTCATCTTTCTCACTGCACCATAAACTTTATCATACCTCATCTTAAAACTATGTATGTATCCTGCCTCCTCTACGTCACTTTCCAGATTATTCCACTTCCTGACAACTCTATGACTGAAGAAATACTTCCTATCATCCCTTTCAATTGTGACCCCTTGTTGCTGTGTCCCATCTCTGGAACATCCTGCCTATGCCCACCTTGTCAATTCCTCGCAGTATTTTATATGTTGTTATCATGTCCCCCCTATCCCTCCTGTCTTCCAGCATCGTTAGTCCGATTTCCTTTAACCTTACTTCGTTGGACATTCCCCTTTAGCTGCAGGACTAGTCTTCTTGTAAACCTTTGCACTTTCTCTAATTTCTTGACATGCTTGACAAGGTGTGGGTTCCAAACTAGTTCTGCATACTCCAATATAAGCCTGACCTACACGGTGTAAAGAGTCTTGAACGATTCCTTACTGAAGTGTCTGAACGCTATTCTTAGGTTTGCCAAACACCCATATGCTGCAGCAGTTACCTGGTTCATGTGCACCTCAAGAGATGTGCTCGGTATTATACTCACCCCAAGATCCTTTTCCTTGAATAAGGTTTGCAGTCTTTAAGCCCCTAGCCTGTACTCTCTCGCTGAGGTCCTCTTTGCCCATCCCCGATCTTCATAACTTTTCATTTGGTGGTGTTAAATTCTAGGAGCCAGTTGCTGGACCAGGCTTGCAGCCTGTCCATGTCCCTTTTTATTTCTGTCTGATCTTCATGCAATTTATTTCTCCTCTAACTTTACATCATCTGCAAACAGGGACATGTCATTCATATATACCAGAAACAGCAACGGTCCTAGGACTGACCGCTGTGGAACCCCGCTCGCCACAGGAGCCCACTCTGACACTTCATCACGTACCATGACTCGTTGGTTGTTGCCTCCCTGTCAGGTATTCTCTGATCCATTGCAGTGCCTTTCCTGTTATACGTGCATGATCCTCTACTTTTGCTTTAATCTCTTGTGTGGAACTGTGTCAAAAACCTTCTTGCAGTCCAAGAAAATGCAATCTACCCCTTCTCTCTCTATTGTCTTACTTTCATTACCTTGTCATAAAACTCAAGTAGGTTTTTGACACACGATTTCCCTTCCCTGAAACCGTGCTGGTTGTCGTGTAAAAGCTTGTTCCTTTCTACGTGTTCCACCACTCTCCTAGTGATAATCGTTTTCATGACTTTGCATACTATACATGTCAGTGACACTTGTCTTTAGTTTAATGCCTC
>WNWK01055177.1:0-11348 GCA_009830355.1 Cherax destructor
GGGCATATCACATTCAGAGTTATATGGCATTGCCCTCAATGGGGCAAGGAGGATCCTTGTAAAATTCGCCTGTACAGCAGCTTACGAAGGATCGTCGACATATACCAGGACAAGCGGAAGGTCGTCATGCAAGGTGTAGAGGTATGTGTTAGGATATTTCAGCCACGTATAAGTGGTTGAAACTCCGTCATGTCCCATTCGAGGCGAGTCGACGGACATTCAGGATGTTTTGAAAAAGTATGGTGTGATACATCGATCAACGTGGGCCGTTGGATGAATGGTTTGTACACTGGCATGCTCGAGGGCACTTATAATGTGAAGATGACATTAAGGAAACCTGTACCATCCTACATTCTAATGGAATCCTTTCGCACCCAGGTTTGTGTAACTTATGTCGGCCAGGTGAGGACATGTCGGTTGTGTGGGGCAACCGGGACACATAGCGGCGGACTGTGCACGTAAGGCGTGTTGGAGATCGGAGGGAGGAGGTACGTGCCGTGACCAGCTTGGATGACAGGACATCTCCGGAGGTTGGATTGGTGGAGCAGAGCGACAGGGGAAGGAGAACGGGAATCAGCAACAATCGTGGAGTGCGGAGGTGGATCAGGAGGAGAAGCAACAGCGTGCTGTTGCCGTGATTTCAGATGTGACGCTGGAAGCGACTGCAGCGCAAGGTACGACCATGGACGAGAGTCAGCATGGTGAGGAGAGGAAGCAGCTATCCTGCAAGATCTGCATGACTTCATTGGTAGTGCATCCTTATTACTGGATGATGTTTCAGAGGAGGTGGGTGTGGATGGGCAAGGAGAGGAGATTATGAGAGCTTCGGAGACGGGCGAGGTAATGAGAAGTGATGGAATTGGTGTAGAGGCATCAGTAAATGTGACAGTTGTAGAGGCTGAAATCCACAGGGAAGAGGACATGGAGATACCAGTGGAAAAGGGAAATCTAGGAAAAGACCTGGGGATGATACAGATGAGGATGTGTTAACTGCGGCTCAGAGGCCTGGCAAAAAGATGTGGGCTGAGGTGGCTCAGGGTAAAGGGTGTCGGGTGAAGGGGAATGGAGCACCAAGAGAATCAAAGGGGAAGGGGAAGGGAGGGATTGATAGTGCAACGATGGTTAAGATAGACAAAAGAGCACTGAAATCGAAAGGAAAACCCCAACCGTTCACTTCAGGTGTGTGACTATGAACGTAAATGGCCTCAGAAATGAGGTCAAGCGCAAATGGGTTGAGATAACGTTAATGCGATGGAGGGTAGATGTAGTGTTTTTTCAAGAACACAATTTTAGGCAGGGGGAGGAGATTGTAATAAAGGGTTATCAAGTATTTGCTGGCAGTGCTCGGTTGTTCAAAGGGGGTGTGTTGGTGGGGATTAGGGAGATGTAAGGGGTTGGGAGCAGTAGGAGGATTGAATACTATGTTTGTTTGGTTCAGTCATTTATAATTGTGTTGTTATTGTTGTTGTTATGGAGCGGCCTTAGAGAGTACATGGTTATAGCTACTCTGGGTTTTACTAACCTACAACCACTACAGTGGCGACGAGGATGGGATCATCAGAGCCAAGGATAGTGGGCCAATGTGGACTGAAGTAGTAGGGATATTGGCAGCCGAGAACGTTGCAGCAGAGCGGTGATTATTAAAAATCTACAGCAGCACAAGTGACGGCATGGCGGCGGCAGCACAAGGAAGGTTGGAACCTTTCGACCACATAAGATTTCTTTGGAGCTTGGCTAAGCTTGTGGAAGCCAATTTCGCTCACTTAGAAATTAAAGAGCAAGATAACAAGAGGAATTTCTTGCTAGTGTCACTGGGATCAGAAACTTAGTGTTTTAGGTAATGTGTGTGCACCAGATTTACCACACACGAAGCGTTACGACGACTTGGTAGCGGCACTGAAAAGTTATTATGCAGTGAAACCAGCCTACCACCGCAGTTTGTTAGCTTTTCAGCAGAGGAAGAAACGACAGGGTGAGTCCTTGCATGAATTATATACAGATTTAAAAGCATTGGCTGTGAACTGTACCTTTGGGGGACAATTTGACCCCAGAGTGAGGGGACCAGTTGTTCATGGCGGTGGTGGATGAAGTATATTTTCCTCACCTAGTTGCAGAAAATTTGGATTTGCAGAGTGTGCAGTCTGCAAAACTATTTGACAAACTTTTGAACTTGGAACAGGCATTTGTTACAGATCAGAACTCTGATCCTGCGGTACAAGTGATTAATGCTGTGGAAAATATTGGGTATTTTCCCGAAAGGTTATACTCGATAGCCTTTCTAATGTGAATATTCTTAATGTGTGGCTGTTGGTTCGTATTTTTCTTGAGATGAGGAAAGAACCATCGCGACGGTGGCTTGGGTACGCGGTACTGGGTCATACGAGGTTAGTCGCGCTCGTGGGATAAAGGTGAATGGAGGTGAACGATGGGTGGGCTCTGGATATAATGGAGATGGAAATCGGCGTTTACTACGACCAAATCGCGGTTAATGGTCTCTCTTCACAATAGTGAATGTTGTGAATATTCGCCGGGCATAATGTGGGACATTAAGTCCAAGAAACTATAATAATAGAGTGATAATGTGTTAAACAGTGAGCGACGCCGTCATGGCGGTGTTGATGGCGGTGTTGATGGCGGAAATGTGCGTCGCTTCGATCAGCGTTCATCTTACACAATTATTAATGGATCAACTTCTAACGAGAGTAAATTAACGGGACATTAAACCGACGTGTGAATAGTGTGTAAAGTGTTGCGTATTAACTCTACTGAAGGGGTATAGTGAGAGGATATGAATCACTACCCCGACCAACCACGTTAAATAACGCCCGGTCTCGTGGGCGTAAGAGAGTTCAAGGGATCAATCTTCTCTTGACTCATCGGGACAACCACCAACATCATCGTCTTGCCGGAAGAATAATCTACCGAGCAGGACCACGAGATCCGTCGAAGAATAGCGACAAGAATGTTGTTTCTTCCCTACTGTAAGTACTCTTATTGTCTTAGCAACCGTCTGGCCAGTAGGTATGTTGGGATAATGTGGGTTTATGGTGGGAATGATAATGACGGGATCTTCAAGTGAACAGCAATGGCACGGATAAAGGGTGAGTGATATTAAGTTGTACTCTTTCCTCCTTCTCCCCAATCAGTCAGACATTAACCCATACAGTCCACAAAATTTAACAATACCGTAACCATTGGTGTTACTCTTAATAAACTGGTCAAGGATAGATGTGGATTTAGAGTGAGAATATCGAAGGGTCCCCTTAAATGTGACCAGGAGTGGGGCAGTTTTCACACGCCTCAACGGGGTAACCGCGGTAAAATTATACTAGTCGGTCCACTCCCCGGGAGATTATTTTGTTGTAAGTGGCGGTGAAGCCCAGACAGGTAATCTCTTAATTCCCCACATCGCCCGTTGGTCCTTCCTGAACCGGAGGTGATTAGTGAATTAATCATTATTGAATTAATTAATTAATAATTAAGTGACTGATTGTAGAAAGTGAGTATAGAGTACACAGATTAATTAATTGTGGGGTGAATTGTAATAATTAGTCCAATTAATTGCTAGCCCAGGCGTGGCTACGATTTGTGCAAAAGTAAGGTTTGATAATCACCTTTATAAACAATTTATTTAATTTGTGACATCAGTGGTTATTAATCCTACAACCATGGCTGGACCTGATGAAACTGCTGGGAGTGTCAAGCCCAGGGATCTTAAAGCAAAGAAAGCCTCGTTACAAGCTCGTAAGGGTCATGTTACAAAGGCACTCAATAAGTGCATGGAGTTCATGGATCAAGATACAGTGGACCCCGATGAATTAAAATTGTATTTAGACTCCTTAGATAGTAAATATGAGTCATACAAGTTGTGGTTTAAGGAATATGAAAAGGACCTTATGGAGAATTGTACAGATAATGATGAAATAGAAACACTGTTTGAGCAATATTATGAAGTGGAGGAACATATTCTGTCCTGTAAAACTAGGGCTTTGCACAGTACAAAGAGTGTAAATAACTTAGTGGGCCAGCCTCGCACAGTAAATAAGATGTCCCTCCCCAAACTCCCAGAGGTACAATTGCTGTCGTTCCAGCCAGGAGACAGCTGGGAGGAATTTTGGTCCATTTTTAAGGCAATGGTACATGATAGGAATGATCTTGAACATGTTAATAAGTTGATTTATTTAAAGGGACAATTGAGGGGAGATGCCCTCATTCTCATTCAGGCCTTCCCCAATATAAACGACTCTTATACAGAAGCTGTTAGTCTGTTAAAGAGTACCTATGGTAATACGGAACAGCGTAGACTGGATCTAATAACTACGCTGGTTAAATTGAAAACTCCAGAGCACAACTATAAAAGCTTGCAACAATTTCGGATTAAACTAGAGAGCACTCTCAAAATCTTGAGTAATAAACATAATCTGGAGGCATCAGATTGGTTATTGAGTGGGATGATACAACCTCAATTGAACCATAAGACGATAGAGTGGTTGTCTAACAAGTATCATAAAGGTTACTTTGGGTTGGAGGAAATAAGGATAGGTTTGCAAGAATTAATTGTTCAGTTGCAAACTAGCCAGCCCCCCACCTTTAAGAATACCGGTCATAGTGACGTTGAGTCATCAACTAAGTTCCACAAAGGGAAAAATTATCCCAATGTTAATAGTTACAACCCAACCACTAAAAAGGGTTATGTTGGCACATATCAAGTGACAGGGACCAGTGATAGTGGTTCGTCACTGTAGTGATACCGCTCTTGTGGGGAGCCGCAGCAGGACACAATACTGCACCACCTCAGGGGCCCCTTACAATAACAACAAACAGTACGGCGATGGCCCAGCATGGCGTGTGGTCTCTTTCACAAATACATTCGGATGCAGGATACATGGTAAGTTTAAATATGTCGCCAGTAGCTATAGCTTTCTGAGGACATATGCACCTTTCATCACCTGTCCTGCAGATTAGATTTTGCCACCGAAGTGGCTAGTTTATTGTGCACCCCATATCCATCCTGTGGACGGTAGCGCAAGACATATGGATACACAAAAGGCCTAGGCACTAGGCCCCAAAGGGTTAACAATTGTACATTTGGGTTCATATCTACATTTCAATTATCTGTTACAAGCAGGTATCTTATTTCATGAATAAGATATCTTGACATGTCACATAGGTTATTATATTGTCTATCTCTATATTCCTCAATAAGTGCACAATTGCCTATAGTGTTCACGACAGTGACCATATGCCTGATCACATAATTTGCATTTAGTTTGATCATCATCTGTCTCCCAAACTGTCAAATACCTGTAGCCAAGCCTAAGCCTGGCCACTACAACATCAGTCAGTCTGCTCACATTGCAAGTTGCTCCACAAACATGTCCATCTGTGCTCGCATTATCATGAGCACAGATAGGCACGTTCATGGAAATTAATTTGGATTTATATCTACAGTTCACTTATCTGTTACAAGCAAATTTAGGAAATTTGCTTAGAATAAGTGGTATCTTACCTTCACTAATAAGATATCTTGACATGTCACATAGGTTATTATACTGTCTATCTCTATATTCCTCAATAAGTGGACAATTCAGCACATAGTGTTCAAGACAGTGACCATATGCCTGATCACATAATTTGCATTTAGTTTGATCATCATCTGTGTATCTCCCAAACTGCCAGAAGTACTTGTAGCCAAGCCGAAGCCTGGCCACTACAACATCAGTCAGTCTGTTCACATTGAGTTGCTCCATAAACATACTTATCACATTCATGTTATCATAGTGGGTTATAGATCTACTCAGGCTTCTAACTGCATTCCTATAGCTATCATTTTCATTATTTATTTCTCTCCTAATATTATTCCTAATGCTAGACACAGATATACCAAAGTTATATTCTACATTCTCCTTATGGGTGCTCTTCTTGGCTAACATATCAACTTTATCATGAAGGAGTAATCCAATGTGTGACGGAATCCATAGCAATTGTACATTATTCCTTTGTCCCGGATTTTGAGTATCTATACCTGGCTTCTCCAATGAGCATGCTGTTAGAGTCATTATAGGAGTCAAGAGCCTTCAATGATGACATAGAATCAGTAATAATGATAGAGTCAAGCTCAGTGTCATAAGTTAGCTTTAGTGCCATAAGGATTGCAAAACAATTCAGTTTGCAGTGTAGACGCCCAGTTGTTAATTCTTATGCCTAGTTCAAAAATTATTATTGTTCTTAACTAGGGAGGTGGCAACCAGAGCAGATGCAGCCCTGCCAGAAGACTCTGTTTAGATCCATCGTGTATATAACTTGAGATAACTTATTACTACCAGCTAGGCGATAAATTTCTTCTTGAGCAGTTGCTTTAACAAGTGATTTAAGGAAGGATTACTAGCAATGAGCTTCTTGGGAGGGACTTGCAGGTATGTGATATTAAATGAACACATCTTCCATGGAGGGGTGAAATGCTCTTGTTGCCTACAGTGATACATTCTATGCAGGTTGTAAAACTTAATGTAATTGCATGTTTTCCAATCCATTTAGATCTGTGAGTATTTACTTTAGACATTTAGTAAGATTCATTGTGACAGTGTCTGGTTCATTTCTTAACAATCTAATACCAAGTACAGTGTTAATCTCAATAATCCTATCACTGATACTAGTAATACCAAGCTCCTTCCTCATATTAAGAACCTTTGTAGATTTGGGACAGCCAAGAATAATTCTGAGAGCTTCTTTTTGCATTCTCCAAGGGTCGGAGAGAACTTTCTCAGCTAATATCAACATGGGAGCAGCATAATCAATTAAGGACCTAATATAGGCTATGTACATCATTCTCAGTGATTCTCACATTAGCACCATAGTTGGGGTTTATCCAGCAACAGCTTTAAGAGCATTTAGTCTATCTTTGCATTTTTTATTTAGTTGTGGTATAGTAGATTTGGTAAAGGGTACATCTACACCAAGATATCTGTAAGTTTTAACGTAACTAATGTTTTCACCCTGCAAATAGATGGGTGGGGATGTCGTTTGCTTGTTAATATCTTTGTTTTAGAGGAAGATATTATGAGGCCTAGTCATTACAAATTGCTTGAACTTCATTAAGAACGGAACTCATCTTTTATGCCCTGTTGTATGGATCATGATGTCATCAGCATAGCTTATAGCTATATGTTTAGGTGAGGCAGGAAGAGCATTTAGGAGGGCATTAATCAGAATATTAAATAGCATGGGACTGAGAACTCCTCCCTGTGGTGTACCTAGGGACATTTCTTTGACTCGCTTCTAAAGCCTTGGAGGACAGAGGATACTCTGTTTGACAGGTATCCTATTATCCAGCAGAGTAGGCTACCACCAATATTCATTTTGGCTAGTTCATGTAGTATAACAGTTCTGTTCGATATCAAATGCAGATTTTAGATCAAGAAATGTGGTAAAACTAGTAGAGGGGTGGAGGTGAGAAAGGTGGAATACAATTCTGCACACTCTTACCTTTCATGAACCCATAGAGGAGGGGAGAGTTGGTGTCTGATTCTATAGTACAGTCTGTTAAGTATCATTCTTTCAAAAATTTTACAAAGACAGCTAGTTAAGGAGATCGGTCTAAATGTATCAGGCTGTTGGGGCTTAGGGATAGGCACAATGAGACTATTGGTCCAGGAAGTAGGAAGAACTCCTCAATGTAACTGGTATTATACAGTGCCAACAAAGGTTATTAGGCACGTGCCTTAAAGTTCTGAGAATATCATAGGTTATACCATCCTCCCAGGAGCAGTTGATCGACCTTTTGTTAATGCGTTATCTAATTCATACTCTGTGAAGAGGCAATCACTCATCAATATTTTGGCTCATAAAATTAATCAGTTCAAACATTTCTTCAGAAGCACTCTCTAAGTTTTCTTAATATGAGATGGCAGGTTTTCATGCCTGGAGATTTTGGACCAGTCATTTATGAGGTCATTTGCTTTTCAAGTGGAAAGGGATGAGCAACATTGCCAGTCTTTTTCCTGGTTATTTTATTTATACCTTTCCATGCCAGACTTAAAGGGGTAGACCTATTTAATCCATTAACGAATTGTTCCCATTCCTGTTGCCTAAGTTCTTGCTTTCATTTCTTGCATTTGTTAGTGCAGCTTGGAATGTTCTGAGAAGGTCTGGGGTTCTACACTCACGGTATGCTTTACCAATCCTCCTAGCTGCATGTGTTAGATTGCGTAGCTGTGGGTCATTATAATATTTACATTGGTTTTTATTGTCATTTCTAGTGGAAGGTTTATGTTGTCTTTTCCTACCCACTTGATCTGTGAGTACAGTCTCAATAGCTGTAACTAGATCATCATTGAATTTTGTGTGCCAGTGGGCTCTAATCTTTATACCATTGATCAAGTGGTTAAAAAAAGTTTTTTTCTGTGTTGGGGGGTTAAAAGAATTTTTCCCTTTTTTTTTTGCCCCTTTGGTTCCCAAGATATGATAAGATTGACAGTTGTGAGTCTTGGGAAATGATCAGATAGAAGATCATCAACTATAAACAGAGTCATGCATCGTATATGACTTATTAAACCCCAAAGGGACAGATCTAAGTATGCCCCCAAAATTTTTAGGGGGCCCCAAAAGGTCCCCCAAAAAAAATTATCATTTTTTTAAAAATTTTACAAATTTAATTCCCCTGGTGTTTGTTTTCCCCCAAAATTCTTTTTTGGGAAAAAATCTAAATTATGAGGTGGTTCACTATTGTGCGATCGGGGTAAAATCGGGTAAAAGCTGGTTTGTGGGGAAAAAAGGGTTTAAAAATGTTTGGGGGAAAATGCCTGCGTTACTCGCACCATGAATGCATGTTTACTCGACTCTGCAGGGTGGGGGTGAAAGGGAAATTTTTTCGCATACATCCACAACAGTTGGTTGACCTTGTTATAAGCTGCATATCCAGACAGCTTTGGTGGGGGGACTCCTTCTTTCAGCCCCATTCCTGCAAACAGATGACACCCAATATTTTTGGGTTTTTGATAATAATGAGTAAGTAAAAAACCCCTTTTTAAAAAAACAATTTTAAAAAATTTTTAACCCTAAAAATTTTAGTGATTTTTTTTCAATCTCTTTGTTCAAAAAAGGGGGAAGGACCGTATTACCCCTTTCCCTACAGTTTTTGCAGCCCTTAAAAAAAAACATGGTTTTTTTTGTTATCTTAAAACCCTTTTTTTTCAAAATTTTTTTCCAAATTTTTGGGGCAATTTCCCAAAAGGGAACTTTTGAACCCAAAGGGTTTTGGGCCCTTTTTCACAAATAGCGAAATTGGACCGGGTTGCCCACTTTTGACATCATCAACACCTCAGGAGCATCATCTTTTTTAAATTTTTATTAAGCTTGTCAGCATCTGTTCAAGATGCTAAATTTTTTTTTTTTCCCGCAAGTTTGTTATAATTTGAGGAAGGTTGGGCGAATCAAATGCCTCGGGGGGGGCTCCCCCGACTTAGTTCTTTCAGTAACACCTATAACCTTAACTTTTTTTTTGGGGTTAAATCTTTTCTTTTTTTTTTGCCTGTGACTTTCCCTATCATTCATTGTGGGGGGTCCCCATTGTCATCTCCAGCTTGGGGGGGGTTCTTTTTGGGCGTCCGTCTGACTTTTTGGAGATGTGTGGGAGGAGTGACATAAAAAAAAGTTAAAAAGGGGAAAAAATTTCCCCCCAAAAGGAAATTTTAAAACCCGAACTAAAATGGGTTATGTTGGCACATATCATGTGACCGGGCCCAAAGTAATAGTGGTACGTAAAAACAAGACAAAAAAGAATAAACCCCCCAAAAAAAGGAAAAACCCCCGGGGGGTAACTGTCAACCCCAAAAAGAAAGTTGTCTTTCTTAATGAAACCCATCTTTTAAACTTTGCGTTACCTACAATTCCCCTTGGGGGGGCGAAAAAAAAAGGTTTGGGTGAACTGGACCGGTGTATTCGATGTCTTGGTAATCCCAAAAATGGGGGATTGCCAGCCCAAACTGAATACTTGTCAAATGCAATAATGGTAGGCACCACATAGTGATGTGTAGGCGGTGTAATCCTAGTAATGGAAAAGGGCAATCACCCCCACTACAGTGGGCACTAAAAACGCCTTTGTTAATGGTTTGGCTGGTAGCACTACCGGGGTTGGACCCACGGGGTTAAAAAGGTTTAAAAGGGAAAACCCCAAAAATGAAAACGTTTTAGATCAGGGGGGACAAAATTCTTTATAAAGCGAAAGGCCTTTTAAAAAGGGTGAAAAATACGAAGGGGGGCCCAAAAAAAATTGTCGGGTTTTTTTTCAAATAAAGGGCCCAGTCAAAGGCCCCGGGTTTTTATAAACTCGGTCTGGGGGAAAAAAAGTTAATCCCTATCGTGGATAGACTACCGGAGAAGATCTCCCCTTGGGGCCCTTTTCCCCCCAAATCTCACAGAATAATGTGAAATGGGGGTCTAAATAATCAATTGACTCTTGGGACCAATGGATAAATTTTTAAGCAAATGCAGCCTTTTTAAGGTATGACGAAGAGATGCGGTGTCCTCTTCTCAACACTATGCAGGCCATGTAATTTATGGGGGGGGTTCCTCGCAGTAATGGGAAAAACCCGGGGGAAACCTAAATGCGTCACTTTTGTCTTACTCATGAAACGCACCCCGTGTACATATTCTTCAAAAAAGTGCTGGAAACCCGTACAAATTGTGGGAACTGGACGTATTTGGGGGGAATGTAAATAAAGAAAGTCCAATGATTCCCCTTTCCCCAAAGGGAAAAATACCTGAAGGATGAAATTCGAGTCTGGACAATCTGGGTGCGACTCCCATGGAAGCTAAACCATCGGAACTACCCACTTTAAGGGGGGGGGGGTTTTTTTAAAAAACCCCCCCCCGGGTGGGGAAGACCCAAAAATTTCTG
Organism: Cherax destructor; assembly: GCA_009830355.1. NCBI lineage: Eukaryota > Metazoa > Arthropoda > Malacostraca > Decapoda > Parastacidae > Cherax > Cherax destructor. The sequence goes on from WNWK01055177.1 coordinate 10,898, forward strand.
ACTGCTTATAATGGGATCATTAATGAACAGTTAAATTTTAACCCCCTTTATAGAGCAGGCCCCCGAAAAAAAAATTCCCGGGCCCTTTTCCCCATCCACGGGGGAAAAAGGGTTAAAAAACCCTCCTTTGAGGATCTTTTAAATAAATCCCCCAAAAGGGGGTAAAAAAAATTTCCTAAATTTGAATGATTTTTAATTAAAAGGTGTTAAAAATTGGGAAATTTTTTAATTTTAAAATTTAATTTTCCTTTGGCAGATATAAGTAAAAAATTTCCCCGAATGGGATTGCAAAAAACGGATCGGGTTACAAGATTTCTGTGGGAGGGGGCCCAGCAAAAACCATTGTCCCTGAAAAACCCCTTCAAAAAATCTTATTGGGGGCCCCTCCCCTTCTTACTTCAGGCGACGATAAATGCGCATCTTAAACATACAGGTGGTCACAGTGCAATAA
>WNWK01055178.1:0-11348 GCA_009830355.1 Cherax destructor
TACTACCAACAAAATCAAAACCAACAAGAATCTCCGAGACTAGTACCTCATTACTAGACCACATCTGGACTAACACTATATCCCCTCTAAAATCAGGCATAATCACAGACAACACCACAGACCACTACCCGACCTTTCTCATAACCAACCTTGGTAAATTGCCCCAAGATATTACAAAAGTTACCTTCAGACTACATAACGAGTCAGCTGTAAATAACTTTATAACAGCTATGATTAACATTGACTGGCATAACAAACATTGCCCTAAAAAACTAAACAGATCACAGCTAAGAGACTTAACAATCCCTGGCTAACACCCAGCATCCTTAAATCCATTAACAAAAGGCACCAATATGAAAAATAATGCAGAAGGGGTCTAATAACCAGAGAACAATCCAAACGCTACTCATCAATCCTTACCAGCCTGATAAGAAGGTCAAAATTTGTATTATGAGAACAGACTCCAGAACATAAAAGGTGATATGAAAAAGACCTGGAAGACCCTATCTGCAATTCTAGGAAATAAAAAGATATTGAAAAACAACACCATCAAATTATCAAAAACAGATGAACCCCTACTCTCACCTACTGAGACAGCAAACAGACTTAATGTTTTCTTCTCCACCATAGGAAAGAATCTAGCGAGTAAAATCCCAAGCTCGAACACCCGTCCAACAGACTACCTCACTAACACCTACCCTAATACACTATTCCTAGCTCCTACCAACCCAATAGAAGTCTCGCTCATAATCAACACCCTTAAAAACAAGGCAGTTGACATAAACAGCTTACCAACTTTTATATACAAAAAAGCTTCACAGGTACTGCCACCAATTATAGCAACACTATTCAATAAATCCATTGAAGCCTCTACCTTTCCATCAATTCTCAAAATAGCTAGGGTCACCCCGATCCACAAAGGAGGTGATCAAACAGACTTGAATAATTATAGATCAATTTCTAATTTACCACTGCTTTCTAAAATCTTCGAAAAATTAATTCATAGACAAATCTATGGAGAAGAGAGGAGTGTAGAGGAGAGAGAGAGATTTTGGGAGATGTTAAGCGAATGTATAGGAACTTTTGAACCAAATGAGAGAGTAATTGTGGTAGGGGACCTAAATGCTAAAGTGGGAGAAACATGCAGAGAGGGTGTAGTAGGTAAGTTTGGGGTGCCAGGTGTAAATGATAATGGGAGCCCTTTGATTGAACTTTGTATAGAAAGGGGTTTAGTTATAGGTAATACATATTTTAAGAAAAAGAGGATAAATAAGTATACAAGATATGATGTAGGGCGTAATGACAGTAGTTTGTTGGACTATGTATTGGTAGATAAAAGACTGTTGAGTAGACTTCAGGATGTACATGTTTATAGAGGGCTACAGATATATCAGATCACTTTTTAGTTATAGCTACAGTGGGAGTAAAAGGTAGATGGGATACAAGGAAAATAGAATCAGTAAGTAAAAGAGAGGTGAAGGTTTATAAACTAAAAGAGGAGGCAGTTAGGGTAAGATATAAACAACTATTGGAGGATAGATGGGTTAGTGAGAGTGTAGGCAATGGGGTCGAAAATGTATGGGGTAGATTTAAAAATGTAGTGTTAGAGTGTTCAGCAGAAGTTTGTGGTTACAGGCGAGTGGGTGCAGGAGGAAGAGGAGCGATTGGTGGAATGATGATGTAAAGAGAGTAGTAAGGGAGAAAAAGTTAGCATATGAGAGTTTTTACAAAGTAGAAGTGATGCAAGGAGGGAAGAGTATATGGAGAGAAAAAGAGAGGTTAAAAGAGTGGTGAAGCAATGTAAAAGAGAGCAGATGAGAGAGTGGGTGAGATGTTATCAGCAAATTTTGTTGAAAATAAGAAAAAGTTTTGGAATGAGATTAATAAGTTGAGGAAGCCTAGAGAACAAATGGATTTGACAGTTAAAAATAGGAGAGGAGAGTTATTAAATGGAGAGTTAGAGGTATCGGGAAGATGGAGAGAATATTTTGAGGATTTGTTAAATGTTGATGAAGACAGGGAAGCTGTGATTTCGTGTGTAGGGCAAGGAGGAATAACATCTTGTAGGAGTGTGGAAGAGCCAGTTGTGGGTGTAGGGGAAGTTCGTGAGGCAGTGGGTAGAATGAAAGGGGTAAGGCAGCTGGGATTGATGGGATAAAGATAGAAATGTTAAAAGCAGGTGGGGATATAATTTTGGAGTGGTTGGTGCTATTATTTAATAAATGTATGGAAGAGGGTAAGGTACCTAGGGATTGGCAGAGAGCGTGTATTGTTCCTTTGTATAAAGGCAAAGGGGACAAAAGAGAGTGCAAAAATTATAGGGGAATAAGTCTGTTGAGTGTACCTGGTAAAGTGTATGGTAGAGTTATTATTGAAAGAATTAAGAGTAAAACAGAAAGCAGGATAGCAGATGAACAAGGGGCTTTAGGAAAGGTAGGGGTGTGTAGACCAAGTGTTTACAGTGAAACATATAGGTGAACAGTATTTGGATAAGGGTAAAGATGTTTTTGTGGCATTTATGGATTTGGAAAAGGCGTATGATAGGGTAGATAGAGGGGCAATGTGGCAGATGTTGCAGGTGTATGGAATAGGAGGAAGGTTACTGAAAGCAGTGAAGAGTTTTTATGAGGATAGTGAGGCTCAGGTTAGAGTGTGTAGGAGGGAAGGGGACTATTTCCCAGTAAAAGTGGGCCTTAGACAAGGATGTGTGATGTCACCGTGGTTGTTCAATATATTTATAGATGGGGTTGTAAGAGAAGTGAATGCGAGGGTCTTGGCAAGAGGTGTTGGGCTAAAAGATAAAGAAGCAAATACAAAGTGGGAGTTGTCACAGTTGCTTTTGCTGATGACACTGTGCTTTGGGAGATTCTGAAGAGAAGCTGCAGAGGTTGGTGGATGAATTTGGTAGGGTGTGTAAAAGAAGAAAATTGAAAGTGAATATAGGAAAGAGTAAGGTGATGAGGATAACAAAAAGAATAGGTGACGAAAGATTGGATATCAGATTGGAGGGAGAGAGTATGGAGGAGGTGAATGTATTCAGATATTTGGGAGTGGATATGTCGGCGGATGGGTCTATGAAGGATGAGGTGAATCATAGAATTGATGAGGGGAAAAGGGTGAGTGGAGCACTTCGGAGTCTGTGGAGACAAAGAACCTTGTCCATGGAAGTAAAGAGGGGAATATATGAGAGTATAGTTATACCAACGCTCTTATATGGGTGTGAAGCATGGGTGATGAATGTTGCAACGAGGAGAAGGCTGGAGGCAGTGGAGATGTCATGTCTGAGGTCAATGTGTGGTGTGAATATAATGCAGAGAATTCGGAGTTTGGAAATTAGGAGGAGGTGCGGGATTACCAAAACGATTGTTCAGAGAGCTGAGGAGGGGTTGTTGAGGTGGTTTGGACATGTAGAGAGAATGGAACTGGACAGAGTGACTTCGAGATGTATAAATCTGTAGTGGAGGGAAGGCGGGGTAGGGGTCGGCCTAGGAAAGGTTGGAGGGAGGGGTAAAGGAAGTTTTGTGTGCGAGGGCTTGGACTTCCAGCAAGCATGTGTGAGCGTATTTGATAGGAGTGAATGGAGGCATATGGTTTTTAATACTTGACGTGCTGTTGGAGTGTGAGCAAAGTAACATTTATGAAGGGATTCAGGGAAACCGGCAGGCCGGACTTGAGTTCTGGAGATGGGAAGTACAGTGCCGGCACTCTGAAGGAGGGGTGTTAATGTTGCAGTTTTATAACTGTAGTGTAAAGCACCCTTCTGGCAAGACAGTGATGGAGTGAATGATGATGAAAGTTTTTCTTTTTCGGGCCACCCTGCCTTGGTGGGAATCGGCCGATGTGTTAATAAAAAATAAAAACAAATCTATTCCTACCTCGTCTCACACAATGTACTCAACCCCTGTCAATTTGGATTAAGGACAAACAAGAGTACAAATGATGCTATTATGCACATGTTGGAGTTAACTCTTTTAGGGTCCAAGGGGGGTCTCCGAAACTCGTTTTCAGGGTCCAAGAATTTAAAAAAAAAAAAAAAAATATTTTTTCTTATGAAATGATAGAGAATCTTTTTCCGATCATAACGCCACAAAAATTATGAAATTTGATCGAAAACTAACGGAATTATGCTTTTGCGAAGTTAGCGGCAGCCATGACACTTACGCATCGGCGATTTCGCCCAATTTGAGCCCTATTTTCGGCAAATTCCAATGTTTCAGGCAACTAAAATTATAGCTATTTCGCTAGAACTCCATTTCTTCTATCGATTGAGTACAAGAAACTGCCTATTTACCTATTACAACTACCCAAAATAGTGGTCAGAAAATGGCAATTTGGCCAATTTCACACAAATTTCAAACGATGCCAATTTCAAAATAGGGTCCAGAATAAACAAGGCAGACATTCCTGGCACTAAAATAACGTCTTCTCTGTTCATTAGTCACGTTTCCAGGCCCCTCTTACATTACTTTTGCTTTTCATTTTGAATTTTTATTCTCACAAAAAAATAGAAGATTTACTGTTATGTATACAACTGCATCATTGTATAAATGGTATAAATAATATTAGAGCACTTGTGCATGAATATTAGACTCGCCAGTTGATGTGTATTGGATGCATGGTGTGATTTGTTTACTCTTGAACATCGTCAAAAAACGAACATTTTCGCTACTTTGAGCTCAATTTCAAGGTACTTGTCTTTGTCAAACCAATCAAAATCATCTTTATTTCTGTAATATATCTTCCAGTCTATCAAATGAGACCAAGAAAACGAGAATACATCAATAAATACCATACGAAAATAGACTGCCAAGTCGCTGTTTTATACCAAAAACATGGTCAGAGTTTTTTTTTCCTCATTATGCACTGTGTGGTGCAGGAATTTTTTTATACTGCGCACACTGACCGCACAGACCCATTCTATCACATCTAGGCCTAACAGCCTGTTTCTGCTTGATCTGAGGGCGCTAGAATTTAGGCGTACTAGTACGTCAATAACCCCAGGGCGTAAGCCGTACTAGTACGTCAATAACCCTGAAAGGGTTAATATACACCGCACTTGAGAAGAAAGAAGTCCCACTGGGAATCTTCATTGATCTACGCAAAGCTTTTAATACAGTCAACCATGATTTACTGCTCACAAAATTAGCACACTATGGTATAAGGGGGCACCCACTCAACTACCTAAAGTCATACCTCACCAACAGAAGCCAATACGTGTACACAAATGGAGCGAACTCTTCCACACAACAAATTACAGTCGGAGTCCCTCAAGGAAGTGTCCTGGGGCCACTCCTATTCCTCATTTACATAAATGACCTACCAAATGCATCACAACTACTGAAACCCATTTTATTTGCTGATGACACAACATATGTCTTCTCTCACCCAAATCCAGTTATACTGGCCAACACTGTTAATGCCGAATTGCTGAAAATATCAACATGGATGACGACTAACAAGCTTACTCTCAATACTGACAAGACCTACTTCATACAGTTTGGAGGCAAAGCCACAAATGTTCCACTTAACATAACGCTCAATGGTTCACCCATCACAAGACTCACAGGGAAAATTCCTAGGAATCCACTTTGACAGTAGCCTTAAATTCCAAACACACATACAACAAATTTCCAAAAAAATCTCAAAGACAGTAGGCATATTATCAAAGATACGCTATTATGTGCCACAATCAGCTCTTCTTGCACTATATTATTCACTTATCTACCCTTATCTCACCTATGGAATCTGTGCAAGGGGATCAACAACATTAAATCACCTTAGACCACTCATAACCCAGCAAAAGGCTGCAGTCAGAATGATAACAAATTCCCACTCTAGACAGCATACTCCACCAATATTCAAAAGTCTAAAAGTACTCACCGTAAAGAACATTCATACTTATTCTTGTGCCTACTACATATATAAAACTTTACACTCTAATATAAACCCTCCACTCAAAATTCTCCTCAACAACTTTAATAGGACCCATGACCACAACACAAAACACAGATCACTTTTTGATATACCCCGAGTTCATATCAACCTATGTAAAAATTCTATGCACATAAAGGGCTCCAGAATCTGGAATTCATTACCAGTAAATATTAAGATAACCTTGTCTGAAAATCAATTTAAGGCTCTACTCAAAAACCACCTACTCACCCAAAACTAAATAATCATACTATAAATTACTTTAAAAAATGCTCAATATTACTTTTCTATAAGATAATTTCAATTTTTAATATTTTTTTTTATTATTTTATTAACACATCGGCCGATTCCCACCAAGGCAGGGTGGCCCGAAAAAGAAAAACTTTCATCATCATTCACTCCATCACTGTCTTGCCAGAAGGGTGCTTTACACTACAGTTATAAAACTGCAACATTAACACCCCTCCTTCAGAGTGCCGGCACTGTACTTCCCATCTCCAGAAATCAAGTCCGGCCTGCCGGTTTCCCTGAATCCCTTCATAAATGTTACTTTGCTCACACTCCAACAGCACGTCAAGTATTAAAACCATATGCCTCCATTCACTCCTATCAAATACGCTCACACATGCTTGCTGGAAGTCCAAGCCCTCGCACACAAAACTTCCTTTACCCCTCCCTCCAACCTTTCCTAGGCCGACCCCTACCCCGCCTTCCCTCCACTACAGATTTATACACTCTCGAAGTCACTCTGTCTCGTTCCATTCTCTCTACATGTCCAAACCACCTCAACAACCCTCCTCAGCTCTCTGGACAATCGTTTTGGTAATCCCGCACCTCCTCCTAATTTCCAAACTCCGAATTCTCTGCATTATATTCACACCACACATTGACCTCAGACATGACATCTCCACTGCCTCCAGCCTTCTCCTCGTTGCAACATTCATCACCCATGCTTCACACCCATATAAGAGCGTTGGTATAACTATACTCTCATACATTCCCTCTTTACTTCCATGGACAAGGTTCTTTGTCTCCACAGACTCCGAAGTGCTCCACTCACCCTTTTCCCTCATCAATTCTATGATTCACCTCATCCTTCATAGACCCATCCGCCGACATGTCCACTCCCAAATATCTGAATACATTCACCTCCTCCATACTCTCTCCTCCAATCTGATATCCAATCTTTCGTCACCTATTCTTTTGTTATCCTCATCACCTTACTCTTTCCTATATTCACTTTCAATTTTCTTCTTTTACACACCCTACCAAATTCATCCACCAACCTCTGCAGCTTCTCTTCAGAATCTCCCAAAGCACAGTGTCATCAGCAAAAAGCAACTGTGACAACTCCCACTTTGTATTTGCTTCTTTATCTTTTAGCCCAACACCTCTTGCCAAGACCCTCGCATTCACTTCTCTTACAACCCCATCTATAAATATATTGAACAACCACGGTGACATCACACATCCTTGTCTAAGGCCCACTTTTACTGGGAAATAGTCCCCTTCCCTCCTACACACTCTAACCTGAGCCTCACTATCCTCATAAAAACTCTTCACTGCTTTCAGTAACCTTCCTCCTATTCCATACACCTGCAACATCTGCCACATTGCCCCCTATCTACCCTATCATACGCCTTTTCCAAATCCATAAATGCCACAAAAACATCTTTACCCTTATCCAAATACTGTTCACCTATATGTTTCACTGTAAACACTTGGTCTACACACCCCTACCTTTCCTAAAGCCCCTTGTTCATCTGCTATCCTGCTTTCTGTTTTACTCTTAATTCTTTCAATAATAACTCTACCATACACTTTACCAGGTACACTCAACAGACTTATTCCCTATAATTTTTGCACTCTCTTTTGTCCCCTTTGCCTTTATACAAAGGAACAATACACGCTCTCTGCCAATCCCTAGGTACCTTACCCTCTTCCATACATTTATTAAATAATAGCACCAACCACTCCAAAATTATATCCCCACCTGCTTTTAATATTTCTATCTTTATCCCATCAATCCCAGCTGCCTTACCCCCTTTCATTCTACCTACTGCCTCACGAACTTCCCCTACACCCACAACTGGCTCTTCCACACTCCTACAAGATGTTATTCCTCCTTGCCCTACACACGAAATCACAGCTTCCCTGTCTTCATCAACATTTAACAAATCCTCAAAATATTCTCTCCATCTTCCCGATACCTCTAACTCTCCATTTAATAACTCTCCTCTCCTATTTTTAAGTGTCAAATCCATTTGTTCTCTAGGCTTCCTCAACTTAGTAATCTCATTCCAAAACTTTTTCTTATTTTCAACAAAATTTGCTGATATCTCACCCACTCTCTCATCTGCTCTCTTTTTCTCTCCATATACTCTTCCCTCCTTGCATCACTTCTACTTTGTAAAAACCTCTCATATGCTAACTTTTTCTCCCTTACTACTCTCTTTACATCATCATTCCACCAATCGCTCCTCTTCCCTCCCGCACCCACTCGCCTGTAACCACAAACTTCTGCTGAACACTCTAACACTACATTTTTAAATCTACCCCATACATTTTCGACCCCATTGCCTACACTCTCACTAGCCCATCTATCCTCCAATAGTTGTTTATATCTTACCCTAACTGCCTCCTCTTTTAGTTTATAAACCTTCACCTCTCTTTTACTTACTGATTCTATTTTCCTTGTATCCTTTGCAGATGACACCCGAATCTGTATGACAGTGTCCACCGTTGAAGACACTGCAAGACTCCAAGCAGACATAAACCAAATCTTTAAATGGGCTGCAGAAAACAATATGAAGTTCAATGATGAGAAATTTCAATTACTCAGATACGGAAAACGTGAAGAAATTAAAATCTCATCGGAGTACAAAACTAATTCCAACCACACAATAGAGCGAAAAACTAATGTCAAAGACCTGGGAGTGTTCATGTCAGAGGATCTCACCTTCAAGGACCATAACAATGTAGCAATTGCATCTGCTCGAAAAATGACAGGATGGATAATGAGAACCTTCAAAACCAGGGATGCCAAGCCCATGTTGACACTTTACAGATCGCTTGTTCTATCTAGGCTGGAATATTGCTGCACACTAACTGCACCTTTCAAGGCGGGTGAAATTGCTGACCTTGAAAATGTGCAGAGAACCTTCACGGCACGCATAAGTGCGATAAACCACCTCAACTACTGGGAACGCTTGAAGTTCCTAAACCTGTACTTCTAGAACGCAGGGGGGAGAGATACATTATTATATACACATGGAAAATTCTCAGGGCTTAGTACCAAACTTGCACACAAAAATCACTCCCTACTAAAGCAAAAGACTCGGCAGGCGATGTAACATTCCCCCAATGAAGAGCAGGGTGCCACTAGCACGTTGAGGGACAAACAATAAGTGTGAGGGCCCAAGATTGTTCAACTGCCTCCCAGCATACATCAGGGGATTACCAACAAGCCCCTGGCTGTCTTCAAGCAGGCACTGGACAGGCACCTCAAGTCGGTACCTGATCAGCCGGGCTGTGGTTCGTACGTTGGACTGCGTGCGGCCAGCAGTAACAGCCTGGTTGATCAGGCTCTGGTCCAACAAGAGGCCTGGTCACGGACCGGGCCGGGCTTGACCCTGGAATTTTCCAGGTAGACTCCAGGTATCCCATCTACCTTTTACTCCCACTGTAGCTATAACTAAAAAGTGATCTGATATATCTGTAGCCCTCTATAAACATGTACATCCTGAAGTCTACTCAACAGTCTTTTATCTACCAATACATAGTCCAACAAACTACTGTCATTACGCCTACATCATATCTTGTATACTTATTTATCCTCTTTTTTTTTAAATATGTATTACCTATAACTAAACCCCTTTCTATACAAAGTTCAATCAAAGGGCTCCCATTATCATTTACACCTGGCACCCCAAACTTACCTACTACACCCTCTCTGCATGTTTCTCCCACTTTAGCATTTAGGTCCCCTACCACAATTACTTCTCATTTGGTTCAAAAGTTCCTATACATTCGCTTAACATCTCCCAAAATCTCTCTCTCTCTACACTCCTCTCTTCTCCAGGTGCATACACGCTTATTATGACCCACTTTTCGCATCCACTTTATTTTAATCCACATAATCCTTGAATTTACACATTTATATTCCCTCTTTTCCTTCCATAACTGATCCTTCAACATTATTGCTACCCCTTCCTTAGCTCTAACTCTCAGATACCCCTGACTTAATCCCATTTATTTCTCCCCACTGAAACTCGCCAACCCCTTCAGCTTTGTTTCGCTTAGGCCAGGACATCCAACTTCTTTTCATTCATAACATCGGCAATCATCTCTTTCTTATCATCCGCACTACATCCACGCACATTCAGACAACCCAATTTTATAAAGTTTTTCTTCTTCGTTTTAGTAGATTTGTACAGGAGAAGGGGTTACAGCCCATTGCTCCCGGCATCTTAGTCGCCTTCATCGACACGCATGGCTTACGGAGGAAAGATTCTTTCCACTTCCCCATGGACAATAGAGAAAATAAAAAGAACAAGAGCTATTAAGAAAAAGAAGAAAAACCTAGATGTGTGTATGTATATATATGCATGTGTATGCCAGTGTAGTGTGACCTAAAGTGTAAGTAGAAGTAGCTAGATATACCTGTTATCCAGCATGTTTATGAGACAGAAAAAAGACACCAGCAATCCTACCATCATGTAAAACAGTTTCAGGTTTCTGTTTCACAGTCACCTGGCAGGACGGTAGTACCTCCCTGGGTGGTTACTATTATGTTACCCCCTACTCACCCAAAACTAAATACTCATACTATAAGTTAATGTCAAAAATGCTCAATGTTATTTTCCTTAAGATAATCTCAATTTCATATTACCATTCTCCTAAACACTTGTTACAATCTAATATCATCATATAATAATTTTAACAGTATAATATCATCATATTGTAATTTGAAAACAAATTTTAACTAGAATAAACTCGATAAATTTCTCTATTATGTACATAGTCTATAAGTCACTAGATTAAGCTGCCCCTAATGCCATGGCATGTCAGTGGCTCTCCTTGCACTCAGTTTATATTGTAACTACCAATACCTATGTAATCTGCAATGAAATAAAATTTACTTTACTTTAATCATCTTCCAGTGGTCTGTCTCGTGTAACCCAAATAATCCCTACAGGATTCATTAAAATACTGTAAGTGATACTGGATTTCGTCAGATCCAAGAAATAAGGGAACCAATGACCGGATTCAAAACTGGTATCCTTGACCGGATTCAATAAGCGGACTGGGTTTTTAGGTGGCCTTATCAAACACCCAAACAATAACTTAAAGTGTTAAGATTGTCCCAAACACTTACACATGCAAATAAAATAGATACGATACAAATAGACGGATCA